>NW_020871340.1:389623-392123 GCF_003789085.1 Penaeus vannamei | reverse complement strand
ACCCTTTTTTAATATGCCGGAATTATGTTTATATCTATCTATCTATCTATCTATCTATCTATCTATCTATCTATCTATCTATCTATCTATCTATCTATCTATCTATCTATCTATCTATCTATCTATCTATATATATATATATATACATATACATATATATATATATATATATATATATTAATATATATATATATATATATATATATATATATATATATATATGTATGTATGTATGTATACTCTATAATCTATATATGTACACACTCTCTCTTTCCTTCCCTTCCTCTCTTACTCATTTTCTCTCTCTAGTTTTCTCTCTTTCTCTTTCTCTCTCTTTCTTTCATTCACTTTTTCTCCCTCTCTCACTCTGTCTGTCGTACTCTCTTTCGCTCTCTCACTTCCTCTCTTCCTATCTCTCTCCCTCCCTCTCTCTCTCTTTCTCTCAATCACTCTTTCTCTCTATCTCACTCACTCTTTCTCTCTCTCACTCTGTCTGTCGTTCTCTCTCTCTCACTCTGTCTGTCGTTCTCTCTCTCTCACTCTGTCTCTCTCCCTTCCTCTCTGTCACTCACACTCACTCACTCTTTCTCTCTCTCACTCTATCTGCCGTTCTCCTCTTTCCTCCCTCTCTACGCTGTTGGTTGTCCTCCTTCTATCTCTCTCTCTATCTCTCTTACTCATTTTTCTCTTAACACACCGCTTATTCATATTTCCGTTATTTATATATTGCATAAACGCGCTTCTGTATGTTTACACTTTCCACTTGGCGCTTGTCTTGATTTCAAAGCGCATTTGCATCTATATCCCGTGCATTAATGTGTGTTTTGTGAGCGAGTGTGTGAGTCCTGTGGTTTTCTTATTTTTCTTGTAATTTTACTGATTCTTTTACTATTTTTTCTATATTTGTAGCTTTATTGATATATGTTATCTATTCATATTTAGGTATGTATTAATCTATCTTTATAATAATTTTCTCTTATCTCTCTCTCTCTCTCTCACTCTCTTCAGCCTGTCTGTCTCGACACATCCCTCCCCCCTCTCTCTCTCGCTTGCTCGCGTTCTATCTATTTATTCATCTATCGGTCTAGCCAGTATCTATTCATGTATATTCATTATGGAGACAAACAGATAGACACCCACACACACAACACACAATATAACATTACATACATATATATATATATATATATATATATATATATATATATATAATATATATATATATATATATATATACTATATATATACATATATATATATATATATATATATATAATATTATATATATATATATATATATATATATATAATATATTATATATAATATATATATATTATATATATATATATATATATATATATATATATATATATTATATATATATATATATATATATAGCACACACACACACACACATCTCTGTCTCTGTCTCTCTCTGTATAAATATATATGTATATATATATATATATATATTATATATATATATATATATATATATATATATATATATATATAGTATATATATTATATATATATATATATATTTATTTATGTATGTATATATACGCACATATACATGTATGCAATTTCATAAAAAGGTTTTTAAAGTTTGTTATACTTTCATCACTACTAATCCAAGAAGTTGCTCTGTTCTTGAATACTGAATACTTTGGTCCTTGAATTTTCATGGCATGTGAGTCTCAAGATACCAAGGGACCGGGGAGAGGGTTGGGGAAGGGGGGGAGGGGGGGGATACATGAAGAACAGGGGTGGGGAGGAAAGGCACAAGGAGAGAGAGAGAGAAATAGAGAGAGAGAGAGAGGCGAGGGAGGGAGGAGAGAGGGAGAGAGGGAGAGAGGGAGAGATAGAGAGAGGGAGAGGAGAGAGAGAGAGAGGAGAGTGAGAGAGAAGAGTTAGAGAGAGAGAGAGAGAGGAGAGAGAGAGAGAGAGAGAGAGAGAGAGAGGAGAGAGAGAGAGAGGTAGAGAGAGAGAGGTGAAGAGAGAAAGAGAGAGAGGTGAAGAGAAAGGCAAAAACGAGGTAAAAGAGGAGAGAGAGACAATGGGAAGAGGAGAAAGTCGAGAGACGAGGAAAGATAGATAGGAAGAGAGAGAGAGAAAGGAAGAGGACGAAGGTAAGGGGAGGGGGAGGGGGAGGTCAAAGCTTAACAAAGCCGAGTTCTGACAAAGATAAATGTGACGCTTTTTGAAAACAGGAACACGGAAGCTGCCTGCTCACTTTTCTCGTCCTCTGTCTCGCTTTCTCTGTGCTTTCGCTCTCTGTCTTTTCTCATTCTCTCTCTCCTCATCCTCTCTTCTGTCTGTTTGTCTTCTCTCTCTCTGTCATTCTCCTCCTCCTTGTCTCGTGTCTGTTTTCTCTCTCTCTCTTTCTCCATTTCTCTCTCTTCTTTCTCTCCATTTCTCTCATCTGCGTCTCTCTTCTTTCTTCTCTCTTCTTTCTCCCCCCCCCTCTCTCCTCTCGTCTCTCTCTCTCTCTCTCGT
>NW_020871340.1:372839-380339 GCF_003789085.1 Penaeus vannamei | reverse complement strand
GAAAACTTGCTATAAAGTTACATTTTCTCGGTTTGGGTACAAGGCGATGTGCTTCATACGTACATGCATATACGTCTACACTTTCATTTAGGGTACAGACGTGGTACGTACAGGAAAATTCACGTGCAGACATATACCTATACATATACAAACGTGTATGTGTGCGTGTAAAATTTCAAACCAGTGATATGGCTGCGGGATGCCAGCACGCGTCTATCTTTTATGAATAGTTTATTCCAAATACACCAATGTCTATGTCTATATATGTTCCTAGATACATCCATCTGTCTGTATACTTTCTCATCACATACACACACACACATATATATACACATATGCGTGTGTGGTGTGTTCTGTGTGTGTGTGTGTGTGTGTGTGTGTGTGTGTGTGTGTATAAATAAGATATATATATATATATATATATATATATATATATATATATATATATATATATATATATATATATATATATATATATTATATATATATATATATATATACATAGATATACATAAACATATATATACATATATATATTATAGATACACCAATTTATCTGTGCACCTCGCCCAGCGCCTCCCTGACCGTGTCCTTGGCTTCCAGACCCGGCTTCTGGTGCGGCGATGGCGTCGGCCTCGAGATGTACTACTCGGAGACGCCGTCCGTGTCTGTGATCATCACCGGCTTCCCACCGACAACGACCTCACCGCCCTCGACGCCTTCTCCAGCTTCTACTTCAAGATGTCCTACAAGTTCCTCCGCCGCGAGTCGGCCGTCGTGCGCTACGGGCTGCCCTCGGAGCCGAAATACCTGGGCCTCCGCGACTCCACGACCGTCTGCAACGCGCTCTTCACCAACTGCGACCAGCGTCCGTGCTACGTCCAGTCGCCCAACTTCCCCGGCATGTACCCCAGGAACACCACCTGCTACTACCACCTGAGTCAGACCCGCCTGATGGAGGGCAAGCGCGCCGTGATCGCCCTCAGCCAAGACGACGGCCGCCTCGTGCACGTCAAGAGCGCCGTGCAGTCCCACGACACCACGGAGCGCCACCTCAAGCTGTACGAGGAGTGCTATTACGTCGGGGATTACGTGCGGGTGTACGACGGGCCGTACACGACGTCTCCCGTGCTGATCACCTTCTGCCGCGGCGCCAACGTGCCCGAGATCGTGTCGTCGGGCCCGGACATGCTCATCGAGTTCACGACGTCGCCATACGACTGCCCCCACCACGAGATGCCTTGGACGCACGTCGCCGGCTTCGAGCTGAAGGCGCAGACGCGATTCACGGCCGAGACGAACCTCGGCGAGGACTGCCGCATGGAGGTCCGCAGCTCGGCCAACCGCACGGGCTGGCTGGAGGGCCTCGCCCACAGCGTGCCGCCCAACACCACCTGCGTGTGGCAGTTCCTGGGCGAGCCCGGCCAGATCGTGTGGATCACCTTCGCGCAATACAAAACGCACACGCAAGTCAAGAAACTACAGACGAAATACTGCTCAACCAAGCTGACCGTCAACGACGGCGTGTGGCCCGAAGGGGACGAGATCGCCTGCCACTGCCACGACAACGAGCCCCGCACCTGCGACCGAGCGCGCCGCCTGCTCGACGACCCCAACGTCAGGCCCTGCGGCAGGAACGAGTCGTACATCTCCTCCGGCAGGAACCTCAGCATCTCGCAACTCTTTGGCGACGGAAGCGTGGTGACCAAAGTGACCTTCTTGCTGAGGTGAGAGTCGTTGTGTTGGATTACCGTAAAGCTGAAATTTGTTAATTGTGTGCGAATAAAGCGAACTTACTGTTTTTTCCTTTGCAGGTACGAGTTCGTGGACCAGATCCAGGCGGGCGAGTGGGACGGCGACCCCTGCAGGCGCGTCATCCGCAGCGACGGGGCTGCGCAGGGCGGCAACTTCACGCTCACGGCGCCGCACAACATCTTCCTGTACGGCCGCGGAGGAAGCCCGACCCTGTCGTGCTCGTGGCGGCTGCTGGCGGCGGAGGACCAGGTGGTCCGCCTCACCATCAACAGCATCCGAACGGGGTTGTCCGAGTGCAGGACGCAAGTGAATCGCCAGACGAAGGCGCTCATGTGCGTGCCCCGCGGCCGCGCGCACATGTCGCTGACGGTGTCGGAGTGGCCGTGGCCAGACATCGAGCTGCCGCTGGCCTGCGTGTGCTCGCAGGACTCGATCCCGATCACGGAGGTGTCCCACGGGCCCGACCTCACGCTGAACCTCACCATCACGGGCATGCAGCCGCACGAGGACTTCCGCCACTACTACTTCAACGTCTCGTACGAGTTCGAGAAGGCGCCGGGGTGCGTGGGCTCGACGCGCATGCTGTCGGGGCCCGCCGGGGAGATCGTGGCCGCGTCGTCGCCGTCCTCCGAGAAGGCCAAGTGCGAGGGCTTCCCGTGGCTGCTCAAGACGCCGCCCAACCACGCCCTCTTCCTGACCCTGCCGCGGGGCGAGCCTCGACAACGGCACGTGCGCCTCCGACACGCGCCTCTTCTTCCACGTGCCCGGGCGCGCCGAGCCCGTGTACGGCGTGTGCCCGGCGGCGGACCCGGCGGCGGCCATCACGTTCTTCTGGGCCGCCGCGCGAGTGGAGCAGCCCGCCGCCGCCGCCGCCGGAGGAGACGGAGGCCGGCGACGCCAGCGGCTACGACGACTCCGAGGACGACTTCAAGAGCAGCGAGCTGGACTTCCGGGAGTCGTACGGCGGCCGAGGGTCGTCCCTGGTGGTGGTGTGGGAGCCGCGCAGCGCGTCGCGGCTCAAGCTGCGCTGGCTCACCACGTGGAGTCCGGCCGACCTGGAGGGCTACGACTACGCCTACGCCACGGCGTCCCTGGAGGGGCGCAGCGGCTGGCGCGACCTCCCGCCGGAGCCGCCCTGCAAGGAGCTGTGTCCCGAGCTGGGTCCTGCGTGCATCCCGGCGGAGCTTTGGTGCGACGGGAAGCAGCACTGCCCGCAAGGTGAGTGCGGGGGGGGGGGGGGGGGGGGCGATGCGGCCGAAGGATTTTTGACTTGTGTCCCTTTATCTGTCTAAAATAAAAATATGTGTTATATATATATATATATAATATTATATATATTATATATATATATATATATATATATATTATATATATATATATATTCTGTGTGTATATGTGCAATGCGTGTGTGTGTGTGTGTGTGTGATGTGCATGTGTCGTGCTGTGTGTTTGTGTGTGTTTCACATTGACAGATGACATGATAGACAACTGATGAACATACTGAGAACAGACACATGAGTGGTATATAAGCCCATATAACCCTAGTGAGGTAACTATATAAATAGTATTTTCAAATAATCGTTATGTCACCAATGTCAAATGGCGCCTAATATCTACGGTATATATCCCGCCATATTTCATTATCAATCGAGAGAGAGAGAGAGAGAGAGAGAGAGAGAGAGAGAGAGAGAGAGAGAGAGAGAGAGAGAGAGAGAGAGAGAAGGAGAGAGGAGAGATGAGAGGGAGGAGAGAGGAAGAGAGCGGAGAGGAGAGAGAGAGAGGAGGAGGCGAGAGAGAGAGGAGGGGGGGAGGGAGAAGAGGAGAGACCAAACAGACGAGGATGGAGAGAACGGGGAGAGGAGGTGAGGAGAAGGGGGGGAGAACGAGAGACGAGAACAAGGGAGAGAGACCACGACGAGAGAGAGTGAGAGCAGAGGGAGAGAGACCGAGAAGAGGAGAGGGGGGGGCACGCAGGGGAGGGGGGGGGCGAGTCGCTCGTACGGGGGTGCGATGAGGGGGGGCGCGGAGACGAGAAGGAGGCGAGGCACACAACAAGAGATGTAGAGAGAACGGGCGCAAGAAAACAAACGCGCGTGTTGGAAGCAGGAGAGGCGCGTGAGGCGTTGAGGATGGAGAAGAGCGACGGAGACGGAGAAGAGCGAGGAGAGGTGACGGTGAAGACGAGGAGCGAGAGAGATTGACAGATGAGAGAGAGAGAGGAGGCGGCCTGCTGGTGGGGGGGGGAGGGAGGGGACAAACACGAGAGGAGAGAGGAGGAGAGGCGCGAGAGGAGAGAGAGAGAAGACGGAGAGAGGGGAGGAGAAGCGGAGGAGAGAGGGAGGAGAAGGGAGGGGAGAGAGGAGGATCGGAGAGAGGGAGAGAGACGAGGAGAGCAGGAGGAGAGAGAGCCAGAGGGGGGAGGACGGACGAGAGAGAGGAGAACAGAGTAGGAAGAAGAGACGAGGAGAGACGACGAGGAGGAGCGGAGTAGGGTACGGGAGAGGAGGAGTGGGAAGAGACAGCGAGGACCAATAAAGAGAGAACGCGAGCACCCGACAGCAGTGCGGAGAGTGGCGAGAGAACGCAGGAAGGAGGAGAGAAGAGAGGAGGAGAGAGAGAGAGAGAGAAGAGGACGGAAGAGGAGACAGATGAGAGAGAGAGATAGAGACGAGGAGATGTGGAGAGAGTGGGCGGGGAAGGAAGGTGGGAGACAAACGCGGAGAGAGATTAGTCGGGAGAGGAAGGTGGAGGAGAGAGATGAATGAGAGGACGATAAGACGGGCCTCGAAACAGTGAGCCCGCGAGGAGAGAGCGAGAGAGCAGACCGACGAGAGACGAATGAAAGAGAGACGACGAGAGATGAGGGAGGGTCGTGAAGGAGACGAGAGAGAGAGAGAGAGAGACGAAGGACGAGAGAGACGAGAGAGAGAGAGAAGAGAGAGAGAGAGAGAGAGCGAGAGAGAGAGAGAGAGAAGAAACGAGAGAAAGAGAAGACGAGAGAGAGGGAGAGAGAGAGAGAGAGAGAGAGAGAGAGAGAGAGAGAGAGAGACGAGAGAGAGAGAGAGAGAGGTGAGAGGAGAGAGAGAGAGAGAGAGAGAGAGAGAGAGAGAGAGAGAGAGAGAGAGAGAGAGAGAGGAGAGGAGAGAGAGGAGAGAGACAGAGAAATAAAGAAGATGAGAGCGAAAGAGAGCGAGAGAGAGCGAGAGAGAGCGAGAGAGAGAGAGAGAGAGAGAGAGGAAGGAGAGAGAAGAGAGAGAGAGAGAGAGAGAGACGAGAGAGAGAGAGAGAGAGAGGAGAGGAGGAGAGAGAGGAAGAATGAGATGAGAAAGAGAGAGAGAGAGTCCTTGATTTCGTATTCTGCGTCGGAATTATAGGGTAAACTTTTGATACAAATATTCACATAATCTAATGTGATTTAACAAAATCTTGATATGGAAATGCATCATTGGAAATTATATCCATATCTCTAGAATTAACCTCTAAAGAAATATATACAAAAAACCTTCGAGTACATTTAGGATATAGTGAAAGGAGGCAAAATAACATAACGAAAAGAACCATAAAAAAGAAACAGAAATGAGATGAATACCAGAGAGCGAAAATAATTCCACTCCATATGAGAACACACAGAGACGAACGGGCCCGATATAACGAAGACCACATATAATTACACCGTCCTAGAACGAGCATATCGCCGGGTCACGTTACAACCATACGGCTCCAATACCTCTTGTCGAACTATGAGAAGCACGCCGGACTGCAGGACCCCCGATAAGCATAGTTTAACTGTTAACATCGCAATTAGCAGCCTGGCGGAGTGTCCTTCGGGATATTTGTCCGCTTGCTTTGGGTGCTGCAAAGGGAACGGATGAGAGGCCTACTGTGAGGGAGGGGAAGAGGGAGGAGGGAAAAAAAGGGAGGGGGGAAGGGAGAGATCATGGGGGAGTAGTGCAAAGGGACGGATGGAGAGGCCCTAATGGGTGAGGGAGGGGGAAGGAGGGGGAAAGGGAGAGATCTAATGGGAGCAAAGGAGGGGGGGAGGGGGAGAAAGAGAAAAGGGAGAGACCTATGGGAGCCAGATTTATACTGATTTTTATTTTTTGGGAGGAGAAGGTAGGGCTATGGGGAGCTTAGCTTTTTTTTTATTTGTCTGTGTTCTGTTTTTCTCTTCTTCTACTTTTTTTGCTTGTGGGGAGGGGGAGGTAGGGGAAGGGTAGAAGACGCATGGGAGCTAGCAGGGGAAGGGGGAGGGAGGGGAAAGGAGAGACCCTATGGGGGGATCTAGTGGGATGGGGGAGGGGGAAGGGAGAGACCTATGGGGAGTAGCTGCAAAGGGAGGATGGAGGCCTATGGTGAGAGAGCTAGTGGTGAAGAGAGGAGGAGGGAGGGGAGAAGAAGGAGAGAACCTATGGGGAGCTAGCTGTGGGGAGGGGGAGTAGGGTTTATGGTGAGGGAGCTATGGTGAGAGGGGGGGAGGGGGAGGGAAGGGAGAGACCTATGGGGAGCCAGAATGGGGAGGGGAGGTAGGGCTATGGTGAGGAGCTATTGTGGAGGGGGAGGGAGGAGAAGGAGAGACCTATGGGAGCCGCAAGAGAAAGGGGGTAGGCTATGGTGAACAAGGTAAGTGATACGGGGGGCAGGATAGAGAGCTATAATGAGCGGGATGGTGACAACGTATAGTGATAAGGAGGGGGTAGAGAAGTTAATGAAGCGGGCTATAGTGAACAAGGTATAGTGATACGGGGGGAGGATAGAGAGCTATAATGAGCGAGTCTATGAGAGCTATACTATGGTGAGCAAGGTATAGTGAAAATAGGGGGGAGGATAGAGAGGTATAATAACAGGGCTATGGTGAGCAAGGTATAGAAGGTATAGTGACCGGGATATGGTGAACAAGGTATAGTGATACGGGGAGGGGGAGGATAGAGAGCTATAATGAGCAGGGTATGGTGAACGAGGAATTGGGAGAGGTAGAGAGGCAGCAGGAAAGCTAGGAGGAAGGTCAGATCTGTAATGAGCAGTGGGGAGAGGGGAGGAGGTGGGGGGGGAGGGAAGACTGTCAGAGAAGGTTAGGAAAGGAGGCAGAGATCTGTGATTAGGGAGCGAGGAGGTAGAGAACCGTAGCGAGAGAGAGAGAGAGAAGAGAGAAGAGAGAGAGAGAGAGAGAGAGGAGAGAGAGAAGAGAGAGAGAGAGAGAGAGAGAGAGAGAGAGAGAGAAGAGAGAGAGAGAGAGAGAGAGAGGGAAGAGAGAGAGAGAGAAAGAAAAGAGAGAGACAGAGAACAGAGAAGAAAGAAAACACAGAGAAAAGAAAAAAAGAAAGACAACATAAGGAGAAAAATAAAAAAAAGAAAAAAAAAAAAAAACCTAGGGGGCAGAGACCCATAATTAGTAAGGTCCACATTACACAAAAAGGGAGAGGGACTTACACTGAGCAGAGAGGGAGAGGAAGGCAAACACAGAGAGTTGGGGGAGAGTTAAAGTATCTCAGTCACGGTAGGCGAGGCTATGCTATTCTCCGGGTGTTGTTTTCTTTCCATTACCTAACACTTTCTTTAGGGTAGACCAACAGAGTACAGTCTATAGATAGATAGATAGATAGATGATATGATATAGATAGATAGATAGATAGATAGATATAGATAGATATGGATAGATAGTATAGATAGATAGAGATTAGATAAGAGTTGTTTTTTTTCCATTACGTAACACTTTCTTTAGGGTAGACCAACAGAGTACAGTCTATA
>NW_020871340.1:360339-367839 GCF_003789085.1 Penaeus vannamei | reverse complement strand
CCCCCCGCCACCCCCTTTCTCAAACGAGCCTCTCTCCCCACAGGAAGCGACGAAACGGTGGCCAACTGCCTGCTGGAGCGCGTCCCTTGGCTGTACCTCACCATAACGGCGTTCACCCTGCTTACTCTCCTGCTCATCACCGCCTCAGCCATTCGCCGCCACCGTCGCCAGCTGGCCAAAAAGCGGCAGCAGGAGGCTAGGAGGGTTTCCACTCAGGAGTCGATTCTGCCGCCGAAGGACAAAAGCTTAAGTGCCTATGCTCTTGATTATACCGACATGGACTTCGAGACTACTGTGTGAAGTGTGGAAGGTCGTCGGCGATGGCGATGACCTAGTGTGAAAGAAATGGTTTTTGTTTTTTTCGTTTTTTTTCGTTTAAGATCAAGCTTTCGTGTAGCGTCTCAGCGATTCGGATTCGTTTCCACTCCGTGATTCACGGCTTTGTTACGTCATTTTTTTTTCTCAAAGGGTTCTGTAGGATCGAGACCCACGTTCGTTCCTTTCGGTCGCACGGTGTTGTGTTGTCGCTCACCCTCCTCTGAAACCCCAAAAGTTTTTTCTTCTCGTTCACGTGATATGCTCCCCGGAACGACCGAGCTCACGAGGAATCCGCGAGGTCTCCGGGTGAGAGAGAAATAAAAAAAAAAAAATCTTTATAAGTATTTGAGATGACTCAACTAGGCAGCTTTGGAAGAGCTTTATGCATCCTGGCTCGAGTGCCGTCTTGGAGTGCGGCACCGATGGCTAGGATCCCCCCCCCCCCCCCCGTTTTTCGTGGTAGTGAGTAGCTTGCCTCTCTCTTGGTTCTCTCTCTGTCTCTTTCTTTGGCTCTCTCTCTCTCTCTGTCTGTCTGTCTCTGTCTCTCTCTCTCTTCTCTCTCTCTCTCTCTCTCTGTCTGTCTCTTTCTTTGAATCTGTCTGTCTGTCTGTCTCCATGTGTGTTTTTGTGTGTGTGGGTGTGTCTGTCTCTTTCTGAGTCCACTCTCTCTCTCTATGTCTGTTCTTTCTCTCTCTCTCTGTCTGTCTGTCTGTCTCTCTGTCTTTTTGTCTCTCTGTCTCTCTCTCTCTCTCTCACTCTCACTCTCTCACTCTCTCTCTCTCTCTCTCTCTCTCTCTCTCTCTCTCTCTCTCTCTCTCTCTCTCTCTCGCAAAAAAATAAAATAAAGAACAACCCCCCCCCCCCAAAAAAAAAGAAAAAAAAGGTCAAATCCCCCTACATATGGGAAGACACGTTTTACTGTGGCCCCCCAAATATACCCTCGTATGAAATATTCAGGCAACTGCTGCAGGTCTGATGATGTTGTATAGCACTGGGAAAAGTACCCGGCAGTTTTTTTTTTTTTTTTTTTTTTTTTTTTTTTTTTTTTTTTTTTACCCTGGGCGTTTCGGGTCCGTACGTGGCAAGGACTAATTCTTTTTATGTCCTTTGCGCTCGGAATATTCCCGTATGACGTCACATTCCGACCGGATAATTTCTTGGCAGCGTTGTCTACTGTAACGTTACAGTTGTCCTGCTTATTGTCAATTGTCACTGTCATCTGAGGTTTATGACGTTTTATTTTTTATGGTCACATTAGATTAACGATTATTATGATTCATTATTATTATTTTTTATTATCATTATTATTGCTTTTAATGTCATTGTTATTGTTATTTTTATATATTGTTTTTACATTATTGTTACTAGGATTATTTTTTATCATTGTTATTTATTATTTTCTACCGTAATTATTGCTATTATTGTCAAGTTCCTCTCTCTTTTTCCCTATATATATGTATATATTATAGTATATCCCTATACTATATATATATATATATATATATATATATATATATATATATATTATATATATATATATATATATATATATATATATATATATATATATATATATATATATATATATATATATATATATATATATATATATATAATATATATATATATTATATATATATATATATATATATATATATATATATATATATATATATATATATATATATATATATATATATATTATATATATATATATATATATATATATATATATATATATATATATATATATATATATAATATATATATATATATATATATATATATATATATATATATATATATATATATATATATATATAATTGGCAGAGAGAGAGAGAGAGAGACAGAGAGACAGAGAGAGGAGATAAAAAGAGAGAGACAAAACTTCCCTTTCCATTCATGATGCCTTCTTATACACGATCATTTCCTCGACGCATCGAGCCAATACCTTCAACGGAGAGAGGCTTTTTTTGCACAAACTTTTCTTCCATTTTTTTCCCACTTTCATTTCCCGACCGACCCGACCCGACCCGACCCGACCCGACCCGACCCGAGGCTGTGCGTGCGTGCGTGAGTCGGCTCGCTCGTCGGCGGTCGGGAATCGCGCGAGAGTCAATCATACCCGAAGGTGCTTAGGAAACCGACCCCCTGGATCAACGGTAATGATAGAGGGAACCGAAGGGAACCACCGCGCTTTCCCCGTGTTAATTAATTAAGTCAAATTTGTCCCCGAGAGAGATTTTTCTAAAGCGTTTTCCGAATCATTATAAAAAAAAATAAAATAAATGAATAATTAAAAAAAAAAGAAAAAAAAAATATGTCCCCTCTTATGGTTAAACACAATTTCTTAGTGTGTCTCGTGTTTTATGTGTATTATTATAAAAAAAAGGCTTTTATTCTAACGATTTGAGAGTGAGCTCAAGATATCGCTTCAATATGGTTCATTTATATATCCAGCGCATAGAGGAATTCAACCATATTGAATTCTTATCTTCGGCTCTAAACGGGTAAACATATAGGGTGCTTTTTAGGCACAAATCATGACTGCTGTTTTGCATCTATGACGAAATAAAATAATGAGTAGTTAAATAAATGAAACCAGTGAAAGAACCCCATGACCCAAGACTATCCACACTGTGCAGTTTTTATCCGATTTTGATAGACAGGAGAGAGCGACAACAGCTGGAAAAAAAAACAGTGATGTACATACCAAAAAAATCAGTGAATTCACGTGCCAAAAAAATATTCGCCAAAGGAAGTGATCCGCATGGGACGGCCCCACGTGGAGTCCGGGAGAGTCCTGGAGAGTCCTCTTGAGACCCCGGCCGAGTCCGCAGCGAAGGAAGGAAGGAGGCGGCGGCGGCGGGGCAGAAGAAGAGGAGGAGGAGGAAGAGGAAGAGGAAGAGGAAGCACCACCGCCTCCTGCGCGCGTGTGAGGTTCGACTGGTTCGGCGTCTGCAGCTTCTTAGCATCAACTGATCGAGGGACGCAGTGCATTTTAATGAGTTTTATACCTCGGCGTATAAACAGGGGAATGTTACCCTTACCGCTTTAGTGCATAAGGTTCATCATATTTTATGTCTTACAGTGTTTTATCTGGTTTGCACTAAGTGTTGAATGGTTTCCCATCAAAATGTTTATTGTTAAGGAAGCGCTGGCCACCGCCGGCCTCCCGACCCTGCCCAACCTTATGCTTGGAACTATCCAACCGAAACAAAGCACTTTTGCTCACCTTTTTGCCAGTGTAACAGCTTAAATATTTTTGTATAATAGTGACGTGGTAGATGACATATTGTTAGCTTAAAATCTCACCCAAAGTTTGTTTCTTGACGTTAGCGGAAAGCAAACTACAGAGCTTCGGGCAGCTGTTGGAGCTGTGAAGACCTATTGTGTAAAAAGGCTTTAAATCTGTTACGGTATTCCTAGTGTGATGTATTTCCTTCATTGCGCAAAAAAAGAGACTTTTCCACTGTAGTTGAGCACAATGCATATTAAATCCTTGTATCAAATATTTTCGGGCATAAGCAGCTTTTACGACCTTATGAGAGAGAGAGGAAAAAAAAAAAGTTAAAATAATTGGAAAGTAAATTTTAATTCTTTCTTCGTTCCACAATGATTTCTCTGCATGATTAACGAATTTCCTTCTTTCATAAGCCCCATTTTTCTTTCTTTTTTCTGAACCTTGAGATAAATGCTGAAAGAATTGGGAGCAAAGTATTCCCTAGTATGAAAAAATCTTCCACATCGACATACTCTTAAAAAAATATGAAGATAAATGCAAAAATTGTCAGCTGATAGACGTGCATGAAAGATTCAGGGGAATAGTTGATTACCAACGATCAGCTGATAGTATTTTGGAAGGTGATGATGATGATTTTCTTCCCTTTTCAAGTTATATTTATTTCATTATTATTATTATTATTATCATTATTATTATTATTATTATTATTATTATTATTATTATTACCATTATTATTATTGTTATTATATTTTAACATTACTATTGTATTTTATCATTAATGTTATTGTTATTATTATTTATTATTATATTATTATTATTATTATTATTATTATTATTATTATTATTATTATTATTATTTTTGTTATTATTTATTTACCATTTTTATCATGATAATAATGATAATTATTATCATTTTCATTATTATTTTTATTTTCATTTTTATTATCATTGTTATTATTATCATTATTATCGATATTGATCTCATCATAATAAAATAATAATGGGAATGATGATGATAAAGAATATAATAAATAATAATAAATAATAATAATATAATAATAATAATAATAATAATAATAATAATAATAATAATAATAATAATAATAATAATAATAATAATAATAATAATAATAATAATAATAATAATAATAATAATAATAATAAAAATAATAATGATAAGCATCATCAAATAATTTTTCTTCTTGTTATTATTTTCTTTATCATATTATCTTTATTATTATCCTTCTTATCATTATTATTATCATTATTATTATATTATTATTATTATTATTATTATTATTATTATTATTATTATTATTATTATTATTATTATTATTATTATTTTATTATTATTATATTATTATTATTATATTATTATTTTATTATTACCATTATTTTGACCATTATCATTATCAATAATTACAATAATAAAGATGGTAATGATGATTATAACAATTTCAATAATAATATTATTAATGATAATGATGATAATAATGATGATAATAATAATAATGATAATGATGGTGATGATGATGATGATGATGATGATTATGATGATGAATGATGATGATGCTGATGATGATGATTATAACAATGATGATGGTAATAGTAGTAATGAAAATGATAATAATAGTGATAATATCATTATAAGTATTATCATCATCATTGCTAATGCTGCTGCTATTACTGTATTATCCATATCATTATAAAATTATGATTTTCGCTATTATTGATTATGACCATTACTATTATTGATAGTAGTATTATTACTATTAATATTGTTAGTATTATTATTGTTATTATTTTATTGTCATGATCATTATCATTACTATTATGGTTATCATCATTGTTATTATTGTTATTATTATTATTATTATTATTATTATTATTATTATTATTATTATTATTATTATTATTATTATTATTATTATTATTATCATTATTATTATTATCATTTGCCTTAAATGAAACCATATCTGTTAAGAAATAAGGATTGCTCGAGTACACTTTGAAGTGAATGATGTTATTTGCAATCGTAACTCTGCAACAAGAAACATTTTAACGCATTTTGTATTGCAATATTTTTTCCCCTGAAGCCCTGATGGCCACAGAAATGTTGTTCATGTATATGTTCCTACATACATTTATTTATACAGCTTGCACCTCTATGTTGCGTTGATACGACTTTCGTTGCATGTATGAAGTTGGTATATGATGCATGTCTGTCCCTTTGCCGTTTCGACTAGTATGTTCATTCTCGTAGAAGGGTTGATGAAGAAACCCCATCCTCTTGTTCACTTTTATTCAAAACACATTAAATGAGCTGATAACGAGAAACGCCAATGAAAATATGGAGAAAAAACGAAATTTTTTTAGGGTGTCTGTAGCGACTATCCTTGTGTAAGTCAGCCATTTTCCCCCCCACCCTGTCATTAGTCTAATTAAATTGTCCTTTAGAGTGATTTCTTTTTGCCTCTCTTATGTGAAAGGGTTGATTAAGACATCGGCGTTAATCAACACGCGAGTAATGATAGAATAAAGTAGATATGAAGAGAAAGAGAATAAGAAATGAAGAGATTTACTAAATGTGGATGAGGGTGAATGACGCGAGATCTTAAGAATCGTCGCCAATAATGTCTTAGAGATAATGCGAGAAGTCTTGGAGGCATGTCGAGTTAAAGTAAAGATTCGTGTTTGTGGGAATAACTGGCCAAGGCAAAAAAAAGAAAAAGAAAAAGAAAAAACATATCTACAAATTTTACTTATAAGTTAATTTTCTTATTTTTTTCTTTTTTCCTCTTTTTTCTATTTTTTTTTTTTTTTTTAATCTGGTTGTTTTCATTTTCCCTCCTCCTTTTTGCTCTTCTTCCTTGTTCTCTTTTTACTTTTTTATATTCTTTTTTTACTTATCCTTTTTTTTTACTATCATTATCATCATTTACCTTTTTTTTTATCGAGAATTTTCGCTCAGACCGAAAAGACGCACGCAACAAGGTCATAACAAGCATACCGGACCGACAATCATCCCCGGGATTTCTTGCCAGTTCGGTCAGCATCCGTATCTTATCGGCGAACAAACAGATAAAGAAGCGACGATATCCGAACGAAAACAGAAGGCGAACAATTCCAGGCTTTTTTCCTCCCCCGAACCACTTTTATTAAATGGCTCCTTGGTTACCCGGCTCTGAATATATGGTTATTTTATACGATTTCTGGTTGCTCGCGGACGCCACCAGGTCTGGTCCCAACATGTGAGGTGGGGAGTCATTTTGAGCCTTAGGCACACTGTACATTAGAACCATTTTCGGTGATTTTTTTTTTTTTTTTTTCAGGGAATCAGGGCGTTCCTCGAGGACATAAGAACATGTCTAAAAT
The DNA here is from genome assembly GCF_003789085.1 of Penaeus vannamei. Taxonomy (NCBI): domain Eukaryota; kingdom Metazoa; phylum Arthropoda; class Malacostraca; order Decapoda; family Penaeidae; genus Penaeus; species Penaeus vannamei. The sequence goes on along the minus strand of NW_020871340.1, from coordinate 360,901 downwards.
GTCAAAATGCCTCTCCTCCTTGCTCGTTAATGTTCACTCTCCGCTAAACTTGTAGAATTTATGAACAATTATTGATGGACATGTAGAGCTTTAATGAACAATTTCTCGATGTCATACACCGTCAGGCTTAAGAGTGACCCCTCAGATCCTTGTCCCTGCGACCCCCCACTCCCCAACACCCCACGCCCCCTACCCCTCGCCCACGACCACCCCCCCTACCCCTCCCACGCCCTACCCCACCCCACCCCCTACCCCTCGCCCACGACACCCCACGCCCCCCTACCCCTCGCCCACGACACCCACGCCCCTACCCTCGCCCACGACACCCCCCCCCCCTACCCCTCGCCCACGACCCCACCCCCCCACCCCACGCCCCCCTACCCCTCGCCCACGACACCCCACGCCCCCTACCCTCGCCCACGACACCCCACGCCCCCTACCCCTCGCCACGACACCCCACCCCCCTACCCTCGCCCACGACACCCCACCCCCCCCCTCGCCCACGACACCCCACCCCCCCTACCCTCGCCCACGACACCCCACCCCCCTACCCTCGCCCACG
>NW_020871340.1:352839-357839 GCF_003789085.1 Penaeus vannamei | reverse complement strand
TATTACGAGCATAGTCATTATTTGAAATTGTGAATATAATTCCAATTATACATATATTTGATGTAAAATTTTATTTCGGCAAATTCTCACAGACTTGTCCACGTCGGATAAACATCGGCATCAATGTATATAAAGATACGAGTATAAATCTTTTCATAGTAATTTTTAAACAAAATCAAAAAGTTATATTTGGACCACAACATACATATATACACACACAGAGTGAGAAAGAGATAAAAAAAAAAAAATCCCTCCAGGTGTGCGCATTCGTGTAAATATATTGCATCCATTGCGGAAAAAATTAAAAAATCACAGAATAGAAAAGAAATAAAGGTGCTTGCGTGTAGTACAGTGTCCTCGCAAGACCTCCAGGGGCAACGTGCAACAAGTCAGTGCAACGGAGTCAAGATTGCACGCAAGGAAGAAGGCAATGGAGGAGCAACCTTCTTCAAGCAAGATTCAGAATATTTAAGGAACTTTTCACTGTCTTCTGTTTAAGTCCGTAGTACGTCACTCATGAATGAAGTTCACTGATACTATCTACTATTAGTAATGATGATAGTACTGAAAGAGATAATGTAGTTATAATGGTGATAAAAATGATGATGACCCTGATTATGTTGAGAATAATGATACTGATACCGATGATGATGATGATGATGATAGCAATAATGATAATTCGTAAGGATAATGATAATAAAGATAATAATAATTATCATTTAATTCTAGGACTACTCATAAGGGTCAAATTACCAAAATATAATAAACTAGTCTGGATTATTCTTTACATCAAAAGACATTTATTATAGTCACGGTAATTCCGTTGCTGAATCTACTAACAGACAAAGCAAATTGCAATACTCAATGCAGGTTTTTGACAATAATAACAATGATTATGGAATAGTGACAATGATAAAGAAGAGAATAATAAAAATACTTGTGATGATAATGATAAGGATAACATGAATAACAACAATAATGATACACACAACCAAATATCTATAGGTCATCTACAAACAACAATAATGATGATAAGGATGATAATATTTGATAACAATAACAATAATAACAAAGATGATCTGGATAATAACATTGACAAATACAACAACAATAAAAATGATAAAATGATAAAAGTGACATAGAAAATAATGATAATAAAAACAAAGATAATAATAATGATATACCAATAATGTTTGTAATATTGATAATGATAGAAATAGCAACAACAACAATAATAATAATAATAATAGGAATATGAATAAGAATAGCGTTACTACTACTACTACTGATGGTGAAAATAGTAAGGATAATAATAATAATAATAATAATAATAATAATAATAATTTTACTACTACTACTATTACTATTACTATTCAAAATAACAACAACGACAATCACAACATCAATGATACTAACAGCAACAAGAGTCATAATGATAATAATGATAAAGATAATAACAATAATGATACTACTAATAATAATGATAATAAAAATGATAATGATAATAATGCTAGTGATAATAACAATAATGATGATGATGATGATGATGATGATGATGAGGAGGAGGAGGATGTTGAGGATAATAAAATTAATAGCAATAATAATAATAATAATAATAATAATAATAATAATATAATATAATATATAATAATAATAATAATAATAATAAAATTATAATAATAATAATAATAATAATAATAATAATAATGATAATAATAATAATAATAATAATAATAATAATAATAATGATAATAATAACAACAACAACAACAAAACAACAACAACAACAATAATAACATTAGAATAATAATAATAATAATAAGAATGACCATCATGATGATGATAATAGTAATCAATGATAATAATATTAACAAATAATAATGATAATAGAAAGGAATAATAATATCATTATTGTTATTATTATTATCATTATTATTATTATTATTATTATTATTATTATTATTATTATTATTATTATCATTATTATTATCATTATTATCATTATCATTATCATCATTATTATCATTATCATTATTATTATCATAAATAATTATGTTTTTATAAATAATGATAAAACTAATGTTAAAAATAATAATGATGATATCAATAACACTAATCATAATGTCAATGACTATGGTAATGATAATGATAACGATAATGTTAATGATAATGATAATTTTGATAATAATGATGATAATGAAGGTAATGGTACTATTACTAATAATAATGATGATGATTATGGTGAAGATAATAGCAACAGTAATGATAATGATGGAGATGCTGACAATTATGATAACAATGATGACGAAAACGATGATGATAGTGATAATGAAAGTAATAAAGGAATAGTTATTATGAATATGATATGATATAGTCCAAGGGTGAGACAAAATTTATGTTAATTATGTGTAATCATCATCAGGTGCGATAATGATTATACCGACGATACAATTAATGAAATGTTGGGAATATTAGAAAATCAAGACCAACAAACACATACACAGACAGTGAGACAGTCACACATACAGACAGTCATACATACACAGACAGTCAACACATACACAGACAGACAGTCACACATACACAGACAGTACACAGACATACATACACGACAGTCACACATACACACAGTCACACATACACAGACAGTCACACACAACAGTCACACATACACAGACAGTCACACATACACAGACAGACAGACAGTACAGACACACATACACAGACAGTCACACATACACAGTCACACATACACAGACAGTCACACATACACAGACAGTCACACATACACAGACAGTCACACATACACAGACAGTCACACATACACAGACAGTCACACATACACAGACAGTCACACATACACAGACAGTCACACATACACAGACACACATACACAGACAGACACAGACAGTCACACATACACAGACAGTCACACATACACAGACAGCCACACATACACAGACAGTCACACATACACAGACAGTCACACATACACAGACAGTCACACATACACACACTTATAACCATAGAACAGACGTATGAATGAAAAGGCGTTAGAGTGAAAGTTTTCCTTGTGTGATATGTGCGTGACTGTCAATGAGTGCTATTAACCTGCCCACCGTGAGATGCAACACATGAACAGAATGGGTTGACGGGTCATGTCAGGTCAGCAACCCTTTACAGGCACTAGAAACCGTCCTACCTTGACCCTCTGCCTATTAAACCCTATGTGATGGGAAGGGTGCCTCCGCGTGATTTCTGTGTAGAAAAGGCGGATTAAAATAAATGAGACTATGCAAGGAAGCAGTGTTGACGTACATACATAATGTAGTTTTATACAGCTGAAAAAAGAGAAAAAATACAAATGAAATAGAATTTAAAGCTTAAATAGAGAGAGTAGATATGAATTAAGGAGTGATACATAAAGTAAAATGAAAACTCCGGAACACTGTATATTCCGCTAATACCATATACTACCCCGTATAGCGTATTCGGTAGTGTAATCATTGCTTGTGAGTGAACAAAAACTACGGCATGCATTATATTTACTCCACAACTTATAGAAAGGTCGGGAGTAATTATAAACCTACTTTGGACAGCGCACCGATTTGGCAGCGAGAAAAGTGCACAGCGAAAAACACTCATTCACGAACATTTTTTTTTTTTTTTTCAAATTGGTCTGGGAAAAAGAGACAGTGAGACTACAGTGGATTCTATTTAATGGGAGATTCTGTGGGTGAGCGAGGTTCTGCTCAATAGAAATGGTGATTATAAGGCCGGTCATTATTACGCTAAACTTGTAGGAACTATAATGATCGAGAAATTTTAGAATTACTAATTATTATGGTGTTATCAATAGGCACTATTTTCATATCACAAAAAAAAAAAATATATATTCTCTTTATATAAATCATCATTCTATACTTATAACTATTATCATCACTGTTATTCGTATATCTGCCCTTACTATCAACATCATACTAATTCATAATATAACATTTGCTAAATCACAATTATTTCACCTATTATCACTACCTACAATTTTATTTCCATTTTATTCTTTCGTCTTCCTACCTTATTTGTTCCTACTCCCTTTGACTTTCCTTTTTCATTTTGGCCATTTCCCGTCTTTCGGACTTAATTAATTTACCGTTCTTTCCTCTGCAAGTTAATTAGTATACTTGCATGCACTCTTTAACAGAAGAATAAAATGGAGTGAATTTTCCCCTGTAATCGGGAGAAAGAGGCTTACACAGTAACGTTACTCCGGCCTGGAACACTGAACGAGTGAACAGATGGTTATTTGGCTATGTTCTTGGTGTTCTGCTGTTCCCTTCGTTTGGTTTTCTCTCTGTTTCTATTTGTCTTTCTCTCTAAGACCATTGTGCTCTTCTCTCACTCTCCGATTCAACTTTTTTTTTCTCCTGCTTTCTCTCTCTCTCTCTCTCTCTCTCTCTCTCTCTCTCTCTCTCTCTCTCTCTCTCTCTCTCTCTCTCTCTCTCTCTCTCTCTCTCTCTTTCTCCGTAGGCAACTGACACTGAATACATACATTTACATGTGTTTTGCATTTTCAAAACTTTGACAGAATTTCATTATTTTTATTGTTGTTCACTGTTTTCAAAACTCATTTTTCCTTTTTCTTAAAAAAAAAAAAAAAGGAGTTTCGGTGTGCTTTTCCTTTTCCCTCTTTTTAGCGAAAAAAAAGTAAATTCTTTATTTTCCTCACATTCGAAAGTAATCTTTTTAGTCTTCTCACTTTATTTCATATTTTTATATGAATATTTCACTGAAAAAATATCATAAAAGATATATATATAACCATGCCCCCTAGGCGCTGGTTCCCTCTCAGAATGTCGACTAATTGATTAAGAAAAAGATTTCTTGAATCTGAAAGAAATCCTGAAGTGTATTTTCAGTCCTATTATAATTAGCATAAACTTCTGCATATTCTGAGCGCCATGTATAAGATAATATTATAAAAAAAATCTAAACATTTGAAA
>NW_020871340.1:335339-347839 GCF_003789085.1 Penaeus vannamei | reverse complement strand
CAACTTCAAATTGATGTGTCCTCCGTCCGTTGCCTCTTCAACTTACTTCATTTTATCAATTTATCAACAGGCGGACAATATTTCCTGTCCTTCACCACTGTCTAGCGCTATAAATCATGTCTGAATTATTGCTGTTATTACATTCTTGCTGTTCCTCTGACGTCTCTTCCGGTGGCTTCGGGTGTTTGCCTGGGGGGGGGGGGGGGGGGGTGGGGGGGGGTGGAGGGAGGGGGGGTAGAGTTTTGTGTTTCGTGTTTTATAATTTCTAAAATAACAATTAGCAGGATTGAGTTTATTAGGTTATTGGAATGTGATTAAGTAAATTTTTCGATTTAGAAAAATAAATAAATAAATAATATGATAATTGTAACGATTTTGATGCTGACAAATGATACACTAATGACGATAATGATGAAAAATAGTAATATGAATAAAAGCGTTAACAAAAATCACATAATATACTAAAGAACTGTTAAAAAAGATTGTTGTTGTTTTGACAAAACTTAACAAATGATCACGGAAATAAGACGTCTGTAAAAGCTGTTCGGAAGTCATACACATATATACATGTATATATATATATATATATATATATAATATATATATATATATATATATATATATATATATATATATATATATATATATATATATATATATATATATATATATAATTGTGTGTGGTGTGTGTACGTTCGTGTGCATGTTATCATATGTGCACACACACACACACACACAACACACACACACATATATATATATATATATACATATATGTATGTATATATATATTGTATGTGTGTGTGTGTTTAAATAGTAAATGCGGCATGCGCAGCGAAACTAGCATGTGAAAAAGCTATATCTATGCATGTATGTTAGCGTTTTTGCATATGTCGACGAGTTCATATGCACGTCAAGATAGGGGACCAATTCATATCTATTCTCGAACCTGTTCCAAATATCACAACATAATACATAACAATATAAACAAAGGATAAAATACCAACAATGACAAGACATCAGCTGTCACGCTCGACACAAAGGCTTCCTTAACTACTAATATATAATGTAGAATTACCAGCGATTAAACACACACACACAACACCCCTTTCCAGCAATGTTTACATGTTCAAAGGAGAGGTAACTACGGCAGAGGACAAGGGAGGTTCCATTGAGAACGAGGGAAGGTTCTCAAAATTGCACCTGTACAGTAAACACAGGGGCTCCTAGATGTGCAATGTGTTTATTAGCTATTACTTCATATACGTGGTTTGCGCAGGTATGGGAGCTACGATGCTATGTGTATAAGTTTAAAAGATAATAATTTTTGAAGCAATATATGGTGGTTTCATAAGTTTAAGAAATAATAATTTCTGAAGGAATATATGGTGGTTTCATAAGTTTAAGGTTTGAAGGAATATATGGTGGTTTCATAAGTTTAAGAAATAATGATTTTTGAAGGAATATATGGTGATGTTTCCTTTCCATGAATGGATACATGCAAATGTTAGGTTTGAAAAGCTTTCTCTTAATATGACACTGTACATGTTTGTCTGTATGCGGATATATACGTATAAGTACATGCATATACAAATACATAGATATATACATAGAAGAAAAAGTACATAAGTTCATATATGCACATGTATTACGCACACACACACAAGCACACACACACACACACACACACACACACACACACACACACACACACACACACACACACACACACACACACCATCTAGGCAATCTACCTGCAAGACAAACCTCGCTCAAGAAACCCTTTTTACCCCCACGAGTTCCTTCCCCAAGACCTGCTCCTCACACCTCACGCCTTCCTTATCACATGGGACCCAAACGCACCGAATTAAAGGGAAGACTCATGTTGACAAGACTCTCTCTACATGACTCTCTCTCTGGAAACAAGACTCTCTCTACAGCGGCTGTTTCGGAAACAAGACTCTCTCTACAGCGGCTGTTTCGGAACAAGACTCTCTCTACAGCGGCTGTTTCGGAAACAAGACTCTCTCACAGCGGCTGTTTCGGGAACAAGACTCTCTCTACAGCGGCTGTTTCGGAAACAAGACTCTCTCTACAGCGGCTGTTTCGGAAACAAGACTCTCTCTACAGCGGCTGTTTCGGAAACAAGACTCTCTCTCAGCGGCTGTTTCGGAAACAAGACTCTCTCTACAGCGGCTGTTTCGGAAACAAGACTCTCTCTACAGCGGCTGTTGACTCTCTCTACAGCGGCTGTTTCGGGAAACAAGACTTCTCTACAGCGGCTGTTTCGGAACAAGACTCTCTCTACAGCGGCTGTTCGGAAAAAAGACTCTCTCTACAGCGGCTGCTTCGGAAACAAGACTCTCTCTACAGCGGCTGTTAACAAGATTCTCTCTACACGAAACAAGACTCTCTCTACAGCGGCTGTTTGGGAAACAAGACTCTCTCTACAGCGGCTGTTTCGGAAACAAGACTCTCTCTACAGCGGCTGTTTGGAAACAAGACTCTCTCTACAGCGGCTGTTTCGGAAACAAGACTCTCTCTACAGAAACAAGACTCTCTCTACAGCGGCTGTTTCGGAAACAAGACTCTCTCTACAGCGGCTGTTTCGGAAACGGCGCCGGACGTCAAGATCGGAGTATCGAACGCGTGTCGTGGAGAAAGGAAGGGGATTCGTCAACGGGCGGAAAACCTGATAATGTTGCATCTAAATTACGTGGTCGTTTGGTTTGTCTCTTGCATGCACGGTGGTTGCCTGTGCTTCTGTACGATATGTCTGTCTATGTATGTATGTATCTATGTATATATATATATATATATATATATATATATATATATATATATATATATATATATATATATGTATATATTACATACATACATACGTACATATGTGTGTATATATATATATATATATATTACATACATACATATGTACATATGTGTGTATATATATATATATATATATATATATATATATATATATATATATATATATATATATATATATATACACACACACACACACACACACACACACACACACACACACACACACACACACACACACACACACACACACACACACACATATATATGTCTATATGTATATATATATATATATATATATATATATATATATATATATATATATATATATATATATATATATATATATATATATATATATATATATATATATATATATATACATACATACATACATACATACATTTCTATAGATAGATAGATAGATAAATATATGCAGATATAAAGAAGATGTGTTTAAGTAATACCGGAGAAACAGACGGTGAACATAATATATATATATATATATATATATATATATATATATATATATATATATATATATATATATATATATAAAGAAAATTCACATTTCTTCATAACATCACATAACCACATACAACATAACGAAACACAGAACACGATCTATGACAGTCCGTTCTCCGAAATGGCGAATATTTGCACTGATAGCACGAGTCTGTTCTCACACACTCGGGACACAAAGGAAGGTGTTAGCGTCTGAAAATTGCAGTCATTCAACACTGCAAAATGTCGAGGCGATGAACACGCTTGAACACGCTACTTGCCGGAAATAGTATCTGAAAATCTGGATCTGTTTTTTTTTTTTTTTTTTTTTTTTTTTTACGACATATATTTCTAGCTAGTGATAAGGGAAAGGATGTTAATCGATTGTGATTGTAATGATCATGGGGATTAGATTGTTAATTATAACGATAGTAACAAGAGTAATGATAATAGTAATAACGAAAGTAATGATGATAATGGTAATGTTTAGAAAATGTTGATGATGATAATATTCATAGCAACAATAATAATGATAATGATAATGATAAAGTAATGATTTAGTAATGATGACAATATAAAAAATGACACTGATTGTGATAATGATGATAAAAATATTAACAATAATTGTGATGATAACAATAATATTAACAATATCAACAGTTATAATGATCATAACTATACTGTTAACGATCATAACGTTGATAAAAATAATGATAATAATTGTAACAAAGATAATCATGATGATAAAGATAATGATAATGATAATAAAAAAATAATAATGGTGATAAACATAATTATAATATAATGATGGATGATAGTAATGATGATGATAATAATAATAATAATAATAATAATAATAATAAATAACAATAGAATGAGAATGATAATGATATTGATGATAATCCAAATTATAGCAACGATCATGATAACAATAAGCACAATATTAATGATTCTGATATATATGATAATGATGCGAATAATGATAATAATCATTGCCATCATCATTATTATTTTCATATTCAGAATCACCAAATACTATTAAAAGGAACACAAAGTCGTTATGCAATCCATCTGTTTTGATGGATTTTCGTCCTTCCGAGCCGTGCTTTGTCTTCGCAATTTCTCCAGAATGTTTTGATTCTTCTTCTTCTTCTTCTTTGTCTTCTTTTACTTCTTCTTCGTCTTCTTTTCTTCTTCTTCTTTTCGGTCTTTTTTTTCGTCGTCTTTTTTTCTTCTTTTTCTTTCCTCTTCTCCTTTTCTTCTTCTTCTTTTCTTTTTCTTCTTCTTCTCTTCTTCTTTTCTTTTCTTCTTCTTCTTTCTTTTTTTTCTTCTTTTTTTTCTTCTTCTTCTTCCTCTTCTTTTCATTTTTTTTTCTTCTTTCTTCCTCCTTTTCTTCTTCTTCTTCCTCTTTTCCTTTCTTTCACCTCTTTGGCGAAGCAGGTGAGACGCCCTCGCCCTGGGACCGGTTCTTCTTCTTCGGTCTCGTTCTCTTCTTTCGTCTTTTCTTTCTCTTCTTTCCTCTTCTTCCTTCTTCTTCTTCCTTCTTCCTTCTTTTTCTTCTTCTTCTTCTCTTTCTTCCTTTTCTTCTCTTTTCTTCTTTCTCCCTCTTCTTCTTCGTCTTCTCCTCTTCTTTTCCTTTCTTTCACCTCTTTGGCGAAGCAGGTGAGACGCCCTCGCCCTAGGACCAGTTCTTCTTCTTCTCTTCTTTTTCTTCTTCTTCCTCTCCTTCTTCCTCTTCTTCTTCTTTTCTTCTTCTTCCTCTCTTCTTTCATCTTCTCTTCTTCTTCTCTTTCCCTCCTTTTCACCTCTTTGGCGAAGCAGGTGAGACGCCCTCGCCCTGGGACCCCGGTTCTTCTTCTTCTTCGTCTTCTTTTTTCTTCTTCTTCTTCTTCCTTCTTTTTTTTTTCTTCCTTCTTCCTCCTTTCTTCTTCTTCTTCCTCTTCTTTTCCCTTCTTTCACCTCTTTGCGAAGCAGGTGAGACGCCCTCGCCCCTGGCCTGGGTCTTCTTCTTCTCGTTCTTTTTCTTCTTCTTCTTCGTCTTCTCTTTTTCTTCTTCTTCTTCTTCTCTTCTTCTTCTTCTTTCTTCTTCTTTCTTCTTCTTCTTCTTCCTTCCTTTTTTCACTCTCTCTTTGGCGAAGCAGGTGAGACGCCCTCGCCTGGGACCGGTTTTCTTCTTTTTCTTCTTCTCTTCTTCCTCTTCTCTTCTTTTCCTCTTCTCTTTTCTTCTTCTTCCTTCTCTTCGTCTCTCCCGGTTCTTCTTCTCGTCTTTTTCGTCTTCTTCTTTCTTTTTTCTCTTCTTCCTCGTCTTCTTCTCTTCTTCCTTCCTCTTTCTTTCCTTTCTTCACCTCTCTTGGCGAAGCAGGTGAGACGCCTCGCTCCCTTGGGACTTCTTCTTGGTTCTTCTTCTTCGTCTTCTTCTTTTTCTTCCTTCGTCTTCTCCTCTTTTCTTCTCTTTTTCTTCTTTTCTTTTCCTATCCTTTCACTCTTCTTCTTCTCCTCTTCCTTTCCTTTTTCTTCTTCCTCTTCTTCTTCTTTCTTCTTCTTCTCCTCTTCCCTTCTTCCTTCTTCTTTCCTCTTCTGTCTTCTTCTTTCTTTCCTTTCTCTTTTTTGGCGAAGCAGTGAGACGTTCTCCTCTCGCCCTGGGCCGGTTCTTCTTCTTCGTCTTCTTTCTTCTTCGTCTTCTCCTCTTCCTTCTTCTTCTTCTTCTCTCTTCTCCTCTTCTTCTTCTTTTCTCTCCTTTTCTTCTTTTCTCCTCTTCTTTTTCTTCTTCTTTCTCTTCCTTCTTCCGTCTTATCTTCTTTCTTCTTCTTTTCCTCCTTTTCTTCTTCTTCTCCCTCTTCTTCTTCTTCCTCTTCTTTTCCTTTCTTTCACCTCTCTGGCGAAGCAGGTGAGACGCCCTCGCCCTGGGACCGGTTCCTTCTCACATCAAAGAAAAGTTCATTAATAGTGTTAATTTTCTTTTAAGCTCCATTCTCGGCGGCGGATAGAAGTGGTTCAGTTTGACGTCATTCTTATGTGGATTTTTTCTTCTTTTCTTAAGAAGGTTTTGAGGATATATGTATATTTTTTTCTTTCTCTTTTTATTTATTTTTTATTTTTGTTTTTTATTTTTTTGTATTTTTATTTATTATTCTTCTTTTCTTTTAAGAAGGTTTTAAGGACATATATATTTCTTTATCTCTTTTTATTTTTATTTTTTATTTTTTTATTTTTTTTTTTTTTTGGGGGGGGGGGAGGTAAGTTCTGCATGCTTGTAATTTTTATCTTTATTATTTATTTATTTTTTTATTTGTTTTATCTGTTTATTTATATTTTTTGCTTGTAATTTTTTAACGGATTATGCACGTACGTAATTACGCCACTACATGGAAGAAACCCGGGATTATGAACCTTACCAAGATCATCCCCCGATTTTAATAAAATAATAAGTATCCCCTCTATTTTTATCCAAATGTACTTTCACAACAACCAATAACTCTATTTCCAAGAGCGATATTTGATTTCGAAATGGTATTCGCTCAACTGCGCTACAGGGATATGAGTACGGTAATTATTTCGCCATTCATGCACCGTAATAGAACCATTTTACCTGATCCTTTGAAACACAGTTGTAAATTTGTTTCAAAGAGCCGTCATAAATGGAAAGAATGTATCGCTTTAACTACCATGATAGCGTTTAAATGTAATACTGGAGGGCTTAATGACAGTTTTGAAGATGAAATGATTTTGCGATATATTAGTATATATATATATATATATATATTATATATATATATATATATATATATATATATATATATATATATATATATATATATATATATATATAATTGTATATATATATATACATATATATATATATATATATATATATATATATATATATATATATATATATATATATAATATATATATATATATATATATATATATATATATATATATATATATGCATATATGTATATATATATATATATATATATAATATATATATATATATATATATATATATATATATTATAATATATAATATATATTTATATAATATATATATATATATATATATATATATTATATTACTATATATATATAGTGTGTGTGTGTGTGTGTGTGTGTGTTGTGTGTGTGTGTGTGTGTGTGTGGTGTGTGTGTGTGTGTGTGTGTGTGTTTATATATATGTGTGTATGTGAGTGTGTGGGGAGGTATATATGTATACACATATCTATTATAATTATTATTATTACTAACATTATCACATCCCCTATGTTTTAATAATTATTCTCATTGTATTTGTGACAACCTCTCGTTACAAAAAGAAGTGAAGCAATTGTCGCTAATTTTCATTCATCGCTTTCGTTTGTACTTTACTGTGTGTTTATTTTCGGTTCCTCTCCCACGCTCGTCTCTTTGGCTTTAGACACTTCTAGTCATCGTTATGTATCTGCTGTGTTTATTTATTTATTTATTTATTTAGTTGTCTGTCCATTTATATCTCTCATGTTATTATTATTTGTTATTATTATTATTATTGTTATTATTATTATTGTTATTATTATTATTATTATTATTATTATTATTATTATTATTATTATTATTATTATTATTATTATTATTATTATTATTATTAATTATGTGGTTGCAAGCAGTTGAATATAGATTGACTAATGGTGGCGCACTAAATTATGAGAAAATATGAAAATGGTTTTTACTTGTTCATGCTCAATGTCAAATTTTACTGACATTTCGAACTTTTACTAAAATCCGTCAAATCACATATATGTATTTCAAATGAGAAGTATTAAATGCATATAAGTACTATGCATGTAAATCAAAACAAGACTGTTGCAAGTGTCTTGAGACTCCTGATTGCGCTGTGTTGCAAGACTTAAGCTCATAAATAGCAATAATAGTCTTAACGCAATGAAGAGCAACCAAATGGGAATATTGCGAAAATTATTTCGGAGAAAATGTAATCTTTCTATAGGAAAAATATAATGAAGAATAATCGAATGAGATACGTATATTATCCATATATTAAGCTTGAGAAAGAGAGGAGAGAGAGAGAGAGAGAGAGAGAGAGAGAGAGAGAGAGAGAGAGAGAGAGAAGAGAGAGAGAGAGAGAGACAGGAGAGACAGAGAAACGAAAGAAAAACAAAGAAAGGGGAACCTCAACTGATATTAAGGTTTTCAGTCTATATTTATATATATATATATATATATATATATATATATATATATATATATATATATATATATATATATATATATATATATATTATATATATATATATATATATATGTGTGTGTAGTGTGTGTGTGTGTGTGTGTGTGTGTGTGTGTGTGTGTGTGTGTGTTTTGAAAATATTCTCTGGAATATCTAACGTGAAGCATTTGCATCTGAGTACATTATGACATTCTGCCCCTCTTACCATCAGCCTTTGAAGGGCGTCCAGCGAAGCCTCGGTCCGAGAGATCAATCAGCTGATGGACAGGTGTTCAAAAATCCGGACTCCTCACAATGGCAGACGCCGTGTAACCGAGCAGCTGCTGCGTCTTGTAGGACCGGTCCCGCTGCCGGTCTTAGAGGATGAGAGCTTTTGTACTCTTGAAAAGTTTGAACAAAAATAAAAAAAAGGGGGGGGGGAGGGGAGTCGCTTTGATAGCATGCTATTAGGGCCTTAGGTTGTCCTGGAGGATACGGAAGGGAAGGACCGTTCTCCATTAGAGAGAGATGGCGTATCGGCAGGATAACGATGACCTCCTCATATAACGGCTTATGTTGGCTTACGTCGACGGCTAAAACGGGGATGTTATTCCTTCACAGTATGATAATGTGGATGAAGATCATGATATGTGGAATGCATGACGAACAGATTGCAACAGGAACAACGAAGGGAAGAACAAGAAAACACACGACTATGAAGAAGGTCTTATCGCTAATGCCCTGACGAAGCAATAGCGAAAAGGCCTTCGGCATAGTCGTGTGTTTTCTTGTTCTTCCCTTCGTTGTTCCTGCTGGAGATCATGACATATGATTTTCGAAACACATCAAAGGTAATTAAATATTTTAAAATATTTTTTATTTTATTTTTTTGTATATATATAAATTTATATATTTTTTTTTTATTATATATTTTTTATATTATGGAAAAATTAATATTAAATAAAGATAATTGAATATTTTTGGACGGCTATGAAAAAAGGATTTGATATCAGTATTATTCATTTGAGTAAATTCAATCACTCCTTCAGTTAATTATAGACAATAAGATTAACAACAGTATCACTTATGATGATTATGTTAATGGAAATTATTATCAAGAGATTGATATTATCAATGATAATGATAAAGATAATAATAATAATAATGATAATAATAATAATAATAATAATCATAATCATAGTAGTAAAGATAATAATAATGTGATGATAATAACAATGATATTGATAATGATATTAGTTGTAAGAGAAATATTATGATAGTATTGCTTTTAATCGTGATGGTTGAAATAGTAATGATAATAACAATAATGAGATATGATAATAACGATAACAAAAATGATTATGATGGTGATGAAAACAATTGTGATAAGAATGATGATAGTTATAATCATGATAATGGTGAAAATGATAGCAATAATAATAATTATAATGATAATGATAATAATGATAATGATAACAATAATGATAATGATAGTCTTGATAATAATAATGGTGATGAGCATGGAATTGGTATTGAAAATGATGGCACTGATAATAAGGATTAAGATAATAAGACGATAATAATGAAGATAATAATAATGATGATAATGACAATAACGATAATGGTAGTAATACTAATAACTGACTATTATTATTTATAATATTCTTATTCTCATTTTCATTATCACTACCTTTGCTATTTCTGTCATCATTTCCACCCCTTAAAGGCAACCCAAAATACGAATAAAGTTGACCTGACGTGACCCCGTTACCAGGAACCCACAGGCAAGAATTTCCTTTGAACAATACGAGAGAAACAACCAGGTTAGTCTTGCGGAAAAGGCGAAACACAACGTTATTATTATATTCTGCCTCGGCTTTTCATACCGACCTCGACCTTGTTGTGCTTGTACCGAAGACACATAGTGCTGCTTCTAAGAATTTTAGGGGGGGGGGATATAATTTAAAATCCACGCGTTTCCAGACAGAGAAGAGGAAAAAGAAGATTTGGCATATTTTAATTGTTGTTTTCCGTCCCTTGTTGTAATTCTTTCAGAGGGATGAGAGGGATGAGATTGAGGGAGAGAGGGAATGAGAGGGTGAAGAAGGAGGATTGGGAGAGGAAGACAGGCAGAGAGAAGATTGGGGGAGAGGGAGACAGAGAAACAAATAAACAGGAAGAGGTAGAGAGATAGATAAAGAGAGAGGGGGGGAGACTAGAGAGGAGAGAGAGAGTAGGAAGGAGAGAGAAGAGAGAGGGAGAGGAGAAAGACAGAGAGAGAGAGGAGAAGAGGAGAGAGAGAGAGAGAGAGAGAGAGAGAGGAGAGAGAGAGAGAGAGAGAGAGAGAGAGAGAGAGAGAGAGAGAGAGAGAGAGAGACAGAGAGAGAGAGAGAGAGAAAGAAGAAACAAAGAGAGAGGGAAAAAAATAAAAAATAAAATAGATACACAGATAGATAGAGAGATAGCTAGACAAACAGATATATATATATATATATATATATATATATATATATATATATATATATATATATATATATATATATATATAGATATATATATAGAGAGAGAGAGAGAGAGAGAGAGAGAAGAGAGAGAGAGAGAAGAGAGGAGAGAGAGAGAGAGAGAGAAGAGAGAGAAAAACAGAGCAAGGTAATGAGAAAACTTGACAGAGGCCAAGTATAAGTGAGAGAGAACAGAGAACGAGAGAAGAAGAAAAAAAATAATTTCACATATCAAGAAGACGAATTCAACACTCATGCTTGCATATAGGATGAATTACATTTCATTAGAGAATGAAGGGGTTGAAAGGAAAACTTAATTGTTCAGCTGAACACTCGAAAACTTGAGCTGTTATTGAAGCCTCGTCACTGTCAACATCACTCTGTCTTGATCCACAACTGTAATTATTCCTCCATTGCTATTGCTATTGTTCTTATTGTTATATATCATCATCGTTACCTTCTTCATTGTCGTCTTCATTATTATCATCATTATCATTATCATCATCATCATTATCATTATTTTCCTATTCCTCTTCATCATCATCACTATGATTCTCTTCTTCCTCTTCATCATCATTATCATCATCATCATCATCATCATCATCATTATCATTATCATCATCATTATTCACTTCTTCCTCTTCATCACACCATCAACATTATCCTCATCATTTCTATAATTATCACTACCAATCTTTTTACCATTATTATTTCATCCGTTTGTTATTATCATCATCATTATCATATCATTGTGTCTCTAATATTATGAATTGTAACAAAAGCTATTATCATATATCATTATCATTATATATTATCACTATCAATCTTTTTACCATTATTAATTCATCCGTATTCTTATTATCATTATCATTACTATTGCTTTTATCATTACAATTACTATTACTATTACTGTTTTTATTATTACTATTACTATTATCATTACTATTACTATTGCTATTGCTGCATATTATTACTATATATTACTCATTACTATTACTATTCTAATTACTACTTATTACTATTATATTTTTACTATTACTATTACTATTACTGCTTTTATTATTACTATTACTATTATCATTACTATTACTATTACTGCTTTTATTATTACTATTTACTATTATATTACTATTACTACTTACTATTACTGCTTTTATTATTACTATTACTATTATCATGACTATTACTGTTACTATTACTGCTCTTATTATTACTATTACTATTACCATTACAGTTACTATTACTATCCCTGTGCCTCTAATATTGTGAATTGTAACAAAAGCTATTATCATATATCATTATCATTTCTATAGTTATCACTATCAATCTTTTTACCATTATTAATTCATCCGTATTCTTATTATCATTATCATTATTATTGCTTTTATCATCACTATTACTATTACTATTACTGCTTTTATCATTACTATTACTATTATCATTACTATTACTATTACTATTAC
>NW_020871340.1:317839-322839 GCF_003789085.1 Penaeus vannamei | reverse complement strand
AAAAATATGGAGAGAAAAAAGGAAGGCCAGAAAGTGATGATAATTACTTAATAGAATGATGGATTATTTGAGGAAATGAAGAAGAGTAAACATCAGGAAAAAATAATGAACGAAGTGATAATCATTATATAATAGAATACTTGACTATTTGAGGATAAGGAGATTAGTAAATAATAGAAAAAATAATGAATTATGGGTGAATTAATGCTCAAAAATATGGGGAGAAAAAAGGGAAGGCAAGAAAGTGATGATAATTACTTGATACTTGACTATTTGAGGAAATGAAGGAGATGAGTAAATATCAGGAAAAAATAATGAACGAAGTGATAATAATTATATAATAGAATATTAGACGATTTGAGGATATTGAGTAAATACTAGAGAAAAAAAATGAACTATAAGTGAAGGAATGTTAAGAAAAAGGGATAAAGGAATGCATAAAGTGATAATAATTACTTAAGAGAATGATGGATTATTTGAGGAAACGAAGAAGATGAGTAAATATAAGAAAAAAATGAATTATAGATGAAAGTTAAGAAATATGGATAAGGGAATGCAACAGAGATGATGATTACTTGATAGAATACTTGACTATTTGATCAGTAAATATTAGAAAATAATGAATTATAGGTGAAGGAATGTTAAGAAATAGGGATAAAGGAAGGCAAGAAAATGATGATAATTACTTGATACATGACTATTTGAGGATATGGAGATGAGTAAATATTAGAGAAAAAAATAATGAATTATAGGTGAATTAATACTAAAAAATATGGGGAGAAAAAAGGAAGGCAAGAAAGTGATAATAATTACTTAAAAGAATACTTGACTATTTGAGGAAATGAAGGAGATGAGTAAATATCAGGAAAAAATAATGAACGAAGTGATAATAATTATATAGAATACTTGACTATTTGAGGATATTGAGTAAATACTAGAGAAAAAAAAAACTATAGATGAAGAAATGTTAAGAAAAAGGGATAAAGGAATGCATAAAGTGATAATAATTACTTAAGAGAATGATGGATTATTTGAGGAAATGAAGAAGATGAGTAAATATAAGAAAAAAATGAATAATAGATGAAAGTTAAGAAATATGGATAAAGGAATGCTAGAAAATGATGATAATTACTTGATACTTGACTATTCGAAGATATAAAGATTAGTAAATATTAGAGATAAAATAATGAATTATAGGTGAAGGAAAGCTAAAAAATATGGGGAGGAAAAGGAAGGCAAAAAAGTGATGATAATTACTTAATAGAATCCTTGACTATTTGAGGATATGGAGAAGATGAGTAAATATAAGAAAAAAAATGAATTATAGATGAAAGTTAAGAAATATGGATAAAGGAATGCAACAGTGATGATAATTACTTAATAGAATACTTGACTATTTGATCAGTAAATATTAGAAAATAATGAATTATAGGTGAAGGAATGTTAAGAAATAGGGATAAAGGAAGGCAAGAAAATGATGATAATTACTTGATACTTGACTATTTGAGGATAAAGAGATTAGTAAATATTTGAGAAAATAATGAATTATAGGTGAAGGAATGCTCAAAAATATGGGGAGAAAAAAGGAAGGCCAGAAAGTGATGATAATTACTTAATAGAATGATGGATTATTTGAGGAAATGAAGAAGATGAGTAAACATCAGGAAAAAATGATGAATGAAGTGATAATAATTATATAATAGAATACTTGACTATTTGAGGATATTGAGTAAATACTAGAGAAAAAAAATAACTCTAGGTGAAGGAATGTTAAGAAATAGGAATAAAGGAATGCATAAAGTGATAATAATTACTTAAGAGAATGATGGATTATTTGAGGAAATGAAGAAGATGAGTAAATATAAGAAAAAAATGAATAATAGATGAAAGTTAAGAAATAGGGATAAAGGAAGGCAAGAAAATGATGATAATTACTTGATACTTGACTATTTGAGGATATGGAGATTAGTAAATATTAGAGAAAAAATAATGAATTATAGGTGAAGGAATGTTCAAAAATATGGAGAAGGAAAGGAATGGAATATATTGATAATAACTATTTAATAGAATACTTGACTATTTGAGGATATGGAGAAGATGAGTAAATATAAGAAAAAATAATAATTATAGATGAAAGTTAATGAATTATAGATGAAAGTTAAGAAATATGGATAAAGGAATAAAACAGTGATGATAATTACTTAATAGAATACTTGACTATTTGAGGATATGGAGATGAGTAAATATTAGAGAAAAAATAATGAATTATAGGTGAAGGAATGCTAAAAAATATGGGGAAAAAAGGGAAGGCAAGAAAGTGATGATAATTACTTAAAAGAATATTTGACTATTTGAGGAAATGAAGAAGATGAGTAAATATAAGAAAAAAATGAATTATAGATGAAAGTTAAGAAATATGGATAAGGGAATGCAACAGAGATGATAATTACTTAATAGAGTACTTGACTATTTGATCAGTAAATATCAGAAAATAATGAATTATAGGTGAAGGAATGTTAAGAAATAGGAATAAAGGAATGCATAAAGTGATAATAATTACTTAAGAGAATACTTGACTATTTGAGGATATGGTGAAGATGAGTAAATATTAGAGAAAAAATAATGAATTATAGGTGAAGGAATGCTAAAAAAAATGGGGAGGGAAAGGAATGGAAGATAGTGATAATAATTACTTAAGAGAATACTTGATAATTTGAGGATATGGAGAAGATGAGTAAATATAAGAAAAAAAAATAATTATAGATGAAAGTTAATGAATTATAGATGAAAGTTAAGAAATATGGATAAAGCAATGCAACAGTGATAATACTTATTTAATAGAATACTTGACTATTTGAGGATATTAAGATTAGTAAATATTAGAGAAAAAATAATTAATTATAGGTGAAGGAATGTTCAAAAATATGGGGAGGAAAAGGAATGCAAGAAAGTGATGATAATTATTTAATAGAATCCTTGACTATTTGAGGATATGAAGATGAGTAAATATAAGAAAAAAATAATAATTATAGATGAAAGTTAAGAAATAGGGATAAAGGAATGAAACAAAGTGATGATAATTACTTAATAGAATCCTTGACTATTTGAGTATATGAATATGAGTAAATATTAGAGAAAAAATAATGAATTATAGGTGAAGGAATGTTAAAAAAATGGGGAGGAAAAGGAAGGCCAGAAAGTGATGATAATTACTTAATAGAATGATGGATTACTTGAGGAAATGAAGAAGAGTAAATATCAGGAAAAAATAATGAACGAAGTGATAATCATTATATAATAGAATACTTGACTATTTGAGGATATGGAGATGAGTAAATAATAGGAAAAATAATGAATTATGGGTGAATTAATGCTCAAAAATATGGGGAGAAAAAAGGAAGGCAAGAAAATGATGATAATTACTTGATACTTGACTATTCGAAGAGATGAAGATTAGTAAATATTAGAAAAAATAATGAATTATAGGTGAAGGAAAGCTAAAAAATATGGAGAGAAAAAAGGAATGCAAGAAAATGATGATAATTACTTGATACTTGACTATTCGAAGAGATGAAGATGAGTAAATAATAGAAAAAATAATGAATTATAGGTGAAGGAATGCTCAAAAATATGGGGAGGAAAAGGAAGGCAAGAAAGTGATAATAATTATTCAATAGAATACTTGACTATTTGAGGATATGGAGAAGATGAGTAAATATAAAAAAAAAAAATTATTATAGATGAAAGTTAAGAAATATGGATAAAGGAATGCAACAGAGATGATAATTACTTAATAGAATACTTGACTATTTGAGGATATGGAGATGAGTAAATATTAGAGAAAAAATAATGAATTATAGGTGAAGGAATGCTAAAAAATATGGGGAGGGAAAGGAATGGAAGATAGTGATAATAATTATTTAAGTGAATACTTGACTATTTGAGGAAATGAAGAAGATAAGTAAATAAAATTTAGAAAATTAATCATAGATGAAAGTCAATGCATTATAGATGAAAGTTAAGAAATATAGATAAGGAATGAAACAAAGTGATGATAATTACTTAATAGAATACTTGACTATTTGAGGATATTGAGTAAATATTAGAGAAAAAATAATTAATTATGGGTGAAGGAATGTTAAGAAATAGGAATAAAGGAATGCATAAAGTGATAATAATTACTTAAGAGAATGATAGAATATTTGAGGAAATGAAGAAGAGTAAATATCAGGAAATAATAATGAACGAAGTGATAATCATTATATAATAGAATACTTGACTATTTGAGGATATGGAGATGAGTAAATATTAGAGAAAAAAATAATGAATTATAGGTGAAGGAATGCTCAAAAAATATGGAGAGAAAAAAGGAAGGCAAGAAAATGATGATAATTACTTGATACTTGACTATTTGAGGATATGGAGAAGATGAGTAAATATAAGAAAAAAATAATAATTATAGATGAAAGTTAAGAAATATGGATAAAGGAATGCAACAGTGATGATAATTACTTAATAGAATACTTGACTATTTGAGGATATGGAGATGAGTAAATATTAGAGAAAAAATAAAGAATTATGGGTGAAGGAATGTTAAGAAATAGGAATAAAGGAAGGCAAGAAAATGATTATAATTACTCAAGAGAATACTTGACTATTTGAGGATATGGAGATTAGTAAATAATAGGAAAAATAATGAATTATAGGTGAAGATCTGGGATTGTTAAAAAAATATGGGGAGGAAAAGGAAGGCAAAAAAGTGATGATAATTACTTAATAGAATCCTTGACTATTTGAGGATATGGAGAAGATGAGTAAATATAAGAAAAAAAAATTATAGATGAAAGTTAAGAAATATGGATAAAGGAATGCAAGAAAGTGATGATAATTACTTAATAGAATACTAAACTATTTGAGAATATGAAGATGAGTAAATATTAGAAAAAAATGAATTATATTTGAAGGAATGTTAAGGAATAGCGAATAAATGAATGCAACAA
>NW_020871340.1:292839-300339 GCF_003789085.1 Penaeus vannamei | reverse complement strand
TCAAGGTTATACTTCTGCAATTCTAAGCTCCACCTCATGATTCTCTGGTTTTTAAAACTCATCCTGGATAAGAAAACCAAGGGATTGTGGTCTGTATAAACTTTAAGGGGATGTAAGGCAGGATAGACATATACTTCAAAATGCCTGAGTGCTAGAATGAGACCCAGAGTTTCTTTTTCCACAGTTGAATAATTCTTCTGATGTTTATCAAATTTCTTTGAAAAGAAACATACAGGGTGATCAATACCTTTACTATCAGCTTGACACAGCACAGCTCCTGCTCCGATGTCACTCGCATCCACATACAAAATGAACGGTTTATCGAAATTGGGAGAAACGAGAATGGGAGAGGAAACTAGCATTGCCTTTATCTTTTTGAGTGCAGCTTCGCACGATTCCGACCATTTGAATTTTACTTTTTTCTTTAGCAAGTCTGTTAGTGGGGCTACGACATCCGAAAAGTTCTTACAATCTGCGGTAATATCCTGCCATGCCAAGAAACCTCATCACTTCTCGTTTCGTTTTTGGTACAGGATAATTATCGATTGCTTCGATCTTTCCACTCAAAGGGCAAACTTGTCCTTGGCCTACAGTATAGCCTAAGTAAGTAACCTTTGCTTGAGCAAAATCACTTTTGGCGAGGTTTATTGTCAAGTTCGCCTTAGTTAGCCTATCAAACAGCGCCTGTAGCTTGGCTACATGATCCTTCCAGCTATTTGTGTATATAATAACATCATCGAGGTAGGCCTTACACCCATCAATGCCAGCAATTATACTGTTAATTAGCCTCTGGAAAGTTGCAGGAGCTGTTCGAAGGCCGAACGGGAGGACGCAGTACTGATAAAGACCATCAGGTGTTACAAAAGCAGAGATGCGTTTCGCACGTTCTGTGAGAGGAATCTGCCAATAGCCCTTTAACAAATCAATTTTGGTTACAAATTTAGCATTACCCACTAGATCAATGCAATCGTCTATCCTGGGAATAGGATAACTATCATCTCTAGTTAATGCGTTCACACGTCTGAAATCCGTACAGAAACGCATAGAACCATCTGCCTTCGGAACTAATATACAGGGGGAACTCACTCACTCATGCTAGGCTCAATAATGCCATTTTCTAACATGTAACTTATTTCTTCCCTTAACTGGCTATGTTTTAAAGGGTTGATCCTATAAGGATGCTGCTTAACAGGAGGATTACTACCTACATCAATATCATGATATAAAAGATGAGTCTTGGTTGGGACATCAGAGAACAAATGGAGTACTCATGCAGCAGACTAAAACATCTTGCAGAGGTTCTGATAAATGTTTAATCTTACATGTTAAGTCATTCAAAATTTCTGAGTTACACAATTTAGAGTGAGGCACACTATCTAGAGAATCATCATCCTTCCCATTACATGCTTTCACAGTGTCTATAATTTGAGTCACCAGAATTTCTGCACTTTCACCCTTATTTTCACTCATAGGAAAATCATTACGTTCAAAATATGGTCTCATCTGATTAATGTGACACAATCGCGACTTCTTACGTCTACCAGGAGTTTGTACAACATAGTTTAAGTTACTAATCTTTCTCTCTACGACATAAGGACCAAAGTACCGTGCTTTTAGCGATGGGCCAGGCACAGGTAAGAAGACCAGCACTTTATCCCCTGAGGAGAAAGATCGAGGTCTAGTATTCTTATCGTACCACGACTTCATGCGTCTCTGGGCCTCACTTAGATTTGCTCTTGCCAGTTCACAAGCTTTAGTTAGTCTACATCGAAAATCCATCACGTACTTTAAAATGTTTGAGTCACCCTCACTACTCAACCACTTTTCTCTCAAAAGCCTGAGGGGACCTCGGACTTCGTGGCCGAAGACTAGTTCGAATGGACTAAATCCTAAAGACTCCTGAACACACTCTCTGACCGCAAACAGTAACACGGATATACCTTCATCCCACTCTTTTTCTGTGTCATAGCAGTAAGTTCTGATATTCTTAAGAGTTTGGTGAAACCTTTCTACTGCGCCTTGGGATTCGGGATGATAGGCACTTGAAATCTGATGTTGAATCCCTAAGAGTTTCATTGTTTGTTGAAAGACCCCAGATAAGAAATTACTGCCCTGATCTGTCTGAACAAACTGAGGTAACCCATACGTGGTGAAAAATTTAGTTAAAGCCTTCACAATTGCAGAAGTACTTATTTTCCTTAAAGGAATCGCTTCAGGATAGCGAGTCGTCTGGCACATTATCGTCAAGAGATATGCATTACCAGCCTTGGTCTTCGGAAGAGGACCCACACAGTCTACAATAACTTTGCTAAATGGCTCAGACATCGCGGGTATCGGGTACAGCGGGGCGGCAGTGATTTTCTGATTCGGTTTGCCGACCACCTGACAGTTATGACACGTCTTACAGTAAAGTGCTACGTCTTTCCTCATACCCGGCCAGTAAAAATATTTCTGTATCCTATTACAAGTTTTATTAATACCAAGATGTCCTGCCATTGGCGAGTCGTGAGCTAAACTCAGTATCTGTCTCCTATAGGATCGCGGTATGACAATCTGATGCACCGTGAGCCAATCGTCCCCAGCAGACACATGTGAAGGTCTCCATTTCCTCATTAGAATGCCATCCTTCTTATAATAACCCGTGGGAACATCCGATATTTCGGTATCTATCAGAGCTGACTCAGCAATCTTACGTAATTCCGCATCCACTTTTTGCTGATCTATTAAATTCTTCCTCTCTACGGAGCAAGTACTCAGCTCGTCCGCAACCTCACTGTTATCAGATTCATGGCAAAACAACGAGTTTAAATCCTTACTAAAGTCTTCCTCCACATCGTCACATACCTGTAGTTTTTCAATCTGGTTTTCACTCACAGTGGTCACACTACCTTGTCTCTTCTCGTCCTCACGACTCATTTCCACCACTCTCCTCATTGCTCTGGTAACCGCACATGCCGGGTACATCTCCGACTCATCCAGTTGCACACTGCTGCAGTCCAGATCTGGGGCACTCAGAACAATAGGATTATTTATGCCACAAAACACCTTTTCTTTTGCCAGGTCATTTGCGAGAATAAATGAAACCCCTTCAAGAGGAAACTTAGACACTACTCCGACTATAATATCCATGTCAATATAGTCACATTTTAAATGAACACGGTGAAGAGGAACACTCATTTGTCCACACTCGATTCCAGCTAATATAGCATTAGCGCCAACCGAGGATTCCTTTGATAGAGGTAGCATACCTTCTAACATTAAAGACATTAAAGAACCTGTATCTCTGAATACAATCACAGGCTTCTCGCTACCTTCTTCACCGACCATGGATACCGTCCCCTTTGAACAAAAGGGTCGGAATTCTGCTCTTACTTTCCCTATACTGTGGACATTATTATTAAGGTTTATATCATCTGAATCCCTAACACTGGCAAGAGCTGTTGGAACATCCTTGGAGCGTCTCTCTTTAAGAAACCAACAATTACTCTTAGTATGCCCCAAAAGATTACAATTAAAACACCTAATGGGTCTTCTCTTATTACCATTGGAACTCTGGCCAGGGCTGGCCGTGCCCTTTTTATATTCATTTATATTACCTGTCGGTGGAGACGATTGTGGTGACATATTACCCTTTGTAAAGTTATCTTTCCTCTGTCCTTCGATACTAGTTGGCTTATGTATAAGAGAAAAATCTTCTGCCATACGAGCTGTTCTGTCTAAATCATTCACTCTGTTTTCATTCAAATAAATTCTAATTCTTTCAGGCACACATTTCTTAAATTCTTCCACAAGCAATAGTTGACATAATTTATCATAGTCCTTAAAGATTCTCTCACTTTCACACCAACGTATAAATAAATCAGCTTTTTCCCTTGCAAATTCAAGATAATTCTGACATTCAGTCTTACGCAAACTACGGAATTTCAATCTGTAGGCCTCAGGTACTAACTCGTATCCTTTTAATATAGCGCTTTTAACTTTCTCGTAGTCGCCGCACTCATCAACTGGCATGCACATGTATATATCCTGAGCTTTTCCTACTAAGACAGACTGAAAGAGCACCGTCCAATATTCCTTAGGCCATCCCGAACTTAAAGCTATTTTCTCAAAATAATTAAAATATTTTATCGACAGCCTTCTCTTGAAATGGCGGAACGAGTTTTACGTTATTTGCAACATTGAAAGGAACACTAGTTGAAACCGAACCCCTCATTTCCAGCTCTTTCAGTTTAAGTTCTCTCTGAATTTCTAACTCTCTCATTCGAAATTCATTCTCAAGCTCAAGTTCTTTCAGTCTAATCATATGTGCATGTTCATGCCACGCATTCCCTGTATCCTCAACATGAGTTAAAGCAGACATATCGAGCATATCTCTTTCAACCATATACTTGATTATTTCATTCCTGATTTCATTCTTTCTCAAACCAACTCTCACGCTAATTTTGAAATATTCTGCGACTTTTAACAAATCACATTTACGCAACTCATTCAGTATTTCCACTGATGGTGACTGAACAAACTCATTTACATCAAAAGTCATTTTAATAAATCTGGCTTCTCCTTTACAAATACTAAATCACTTAATTCTCAAGTGAGACAGAAATCCCGGTCAGGCCCCCAATTTTGTTACATATGCTTTAGCCCCTGAACAGTGACACCCCTGGCCAAGGACAGGGTGGTAACAGATACCCATTAATTAGGGAATATGAGATCATTTCTAAGCTTAATGCAGGTGTCAAAGCCTTCTTTTAACTAAAGATATATCCACGAGTTCATTTCTTATCTCATTTCATTGGACTCCTTCAGCAGCAATTCGTGTCACTTTATAATTCCAGTTATGTTTTAATTAGTTTTGTTTAGTATGTTTTCTAGTATATATTCACTTCATTAATTATCAAAAGTTTATATATATCATTGCACAATTACCTCAAGTATGTAAGGGAGAAGCAGAAAGTCACTATTCATCTTATCACTATATTTACATTAACCACATGTTCAGTCATTACCATCACCACATCATCGAAAGTATTCGGCACAGTCACCACCATTAACACATCATAATATGATATTACGATAAACCGAATAAAGATAAATATATACACACATAAATAATGAAATATATAGCAACCCTATAAAAGACAAGAAAATAAATACGCAACCACAACCGGCTCCTCCCGACCACCGACCAGCGCTCGCCAGCTCGTTCCCTCAGACGTCCAAGTATGTTGTGAGCTCCTTCCCCGTTGTTCCCTATACCATGAGGAAGGGTCGAACCATGAGCTGCGAACCCTTAATGTGAATCTGAACCCGACGAAGCATATACAATTCGGACAACAATCCCCATAAAGCTATGTCTTGTGAAATGAAAATCCGTAGTCGGGTGAGGAGACTAGCGCAGGTCGATGCTCAGGAAGCAGATGCCGTTATCATCTCCAGCATTATCACAATATATATATATATATATATATATATATATATATATATATATATATATGTGTGTGTGTGTGTGTGTGTGTGTGTGTGTGTGTGTGTGTGTGTGTGTGTGTGTGTGTGTGTGTGTGTGTGTGTGTGTATGTGTGTGTGTTTGTGTTTGTGTGTGTGTGTGTGTGTGTGTGTTTGTGTGTGTGTGTGTGTGTGTTGTGTTGTGTGTGTGTGTGGTGTGTGTGTGTGTGTGTGTGTGTGTGTGCGTGTGTATGTGTGTGTGTGTGTGTGTGTGTGTGTGTGTGTGTGTGTGTTCAGGATTGCTTGTTTGTTCCTTTATTTAGTTACTGATATAAACAGAGGGATATAGATATAGATATGTATTTATAGGCATAACTATAAAGAGATTTGCAATGTATTTGCAGTATATTTGCAGAATTTATAGAAGTAGAGAGAATATCAACGGAGAATGACTGGATGGCACATTGCAAAATAATAACAACAGCAATAATGTTAGTAATAATAAAAAAGATAAAAATACTGGTGATATTAGTAATAATCATAATTATAGTATGATAATACTAACAAGGATTATAATACTAATATTAATTATATAATGCCAATACGAATACAAACACTAATGTTGAAAATAGTATTAATACTATTCTTAAAGAAGGTAATAATGAAGAAAAAGATAATTAATTACAGTAATGTGTAATATTACAGTAATGTAAAAAATATTGTAATATTCATCATGTTTATAACAATAATAATATGCATAGCAATAGTCATATTGAAGATGATAATTATAATGGAAACAAAAGTAATGATGTTAATGATAATGAAAAAGAAAATGATAATAATGGAAACAATAATAATGATGTTAATGATAATGATAACGATAATGATATTAATGGAAATTATAGTAATGATGTTAATGATAAGGATAAAGACAATAATGATAATAAAAATGATAATCTCATTGATATTGACACTGACACTGGCACTGACATTGACAATGCCAAAGCCAATAATGATCACATAGGAATAATAATAATAATAACGATAATGACCGTAATGACGATGATTACAATAACAACACTAATCCAATCATCTAATTCATATACTTTTTGGAAAGAGATGACCCATCATTTTTTTTTTCTCTTGCTCAAACAAAATACATTTAATTAGAAATGCAACTGCCCAATAAATTCACGATGTATACGTTGAATTAATATGCGCGAAGATATTTCAGGGAAACGTTCTCATAACTCTTTCCAAATATAAACGTTTTCTTTAACGTTATCAAGATTAAAGGATTACACAGCAGATCAACGGGGAAATGGAACTTATGTAATGGATGTGTGAATAAAAAGCCATATTCACTTCATTTGGTTGTTTTGATATATTCTTTCATTTTACTATCATTATTATAATCATCATCATCACTATTACCCCTGTGGTTAATTGTATTATGATCATTGCTATGCTACTATTACTGTTACTACTACTAATAATAATGATAATAACAGCAACAGCAATTATGATGATGATGATGATGATGATGATGATGATGAAGGAGGAGGAGGAGGAGGATAATAATAATGATAATAATATTTACAATAATAATAATATAATAATAATAATAATAATAATAATAATAATAATAATAACAATAATGATGATGATGATGATAATACTAGTAATAATAATGATAGTAATAATAATAATAATAATAATAATAATAATAATAATGATAGTAAAATAATAATAATAATGATACTAATATGATAATAATAAAAACAGATATAAAAAAAAATATGATGACAAAGATCGAGTAACTATCAGATATCAACATTGTAAACAAGTGTTGTTGTGACCTGATTATCATAACATAGAGCTTTCAATTAAGCTTAATTTGTTCATATATTTCGAGGGATATATAATTCACAAAACATTATTTTCAGTAATGCTTGCTCAACTCCTAACATCTAACATTATGACATTCATAATACCTAAAGCCTTTATGTATAATGTTGAAGTAAAGCCAATTGTCTCTTTGTGTTTTCCTAGTCTGTG
>NW_020871340.1:270339-282839 GCF_003789085.1 Penaeus vannamei | reverse complement strand
TATATATATATTATATATTATTATATATATATATATATATGTGTGTGGGTGTGTGTGTGTATGTGTTGTGTGTTTTATTTTTTTTTTTTTTCCTTTTTAAATTCTTTTTCTCCTTTCTCTTCTTCCTTTTCTTTTTTTTTTAGTTTTCCTTTTTTTCTTTTTCTTCCTTCTTCTCCTCTTTCTTTCTTCGCTGTTTTTTGTTCTAGCCAATTACACTGCTGAGAATTGAAAAAGAATAGAAGTCTCCGCGCATTGAAAATCAGCAAGAATCCTTAAAGTTGTCAGAAATGTCAGATATTGATGATTAATTGTTTGCAACGAGGACCAACGAAGGGAAGGACAAGGAAACACACGAAATATGAAAGGCCTTTTCGCTAAATGCTTCGTCAGGGCATTAGCGAAAAAGGTCTTCGGTCATATTCGTGTGTTTCGTGTCCTTCCTTCGTGTTCCTGTTGCAAGTCTTCTTCTTCGGCATATTCCGTGTGTTTTCTTGGTTCTTTCCTTCGTTGTTCTGTTGCAAGTCTTCTTTCTTCGGCAATATTCGTGTGTTTCTTGTTCTTTCCTTCTGTTGTTCCTTTGGCAAGTCTTCTTTCTTCGGGCATTATTCGTAGTGTTTTTTTGGTTCTTTCCTTCGTTGTTCCTGTTGCAAGTCTTCTTTCTTCGGCATATATTCGTTGTGTTTTCTTGTTCTTTCCTTCGTTTTCCTGTTGCAAGTCTTCTTTCTCGGCATATTCGTGTGTTTTCTTGTTCTTTCCTTCGTTGTTCGCTGTTGCAAGTCTTCTTTCTTCGGCATATTCCGGTGTGTTTTGCTTGTTCCTTCCTTCGTTGTTCCTGTTGCAAGTCTTCTTTTCTTCGGCAATATTGTGTGTTTCCTTGTTCTTCCCTTTCCGGTTGTTCCTGGTTCAAGTCTTTCTTTCTTGCGGCATATTTCGGTGTGTTTTCTTGTTCTTTCCTTCGTTGTTCCTGTTGCAAGTCTTCTTTCTTCGGCATATTCGTGTTGTTTTTCCTTGTTCTTTTGCCCTTCGTTGTTCCTGTTGGCAAGTCTTCTTTCCTTCGGCAATATTCGTGTTCGTTTTTATTGTTCCTTGTCGCTTCGTTGTTTTCCTGTTGCAAGTCTTGCTTTACTTCGGCATATTCTGGTGGTTTTCTTGTTCTTTCTCCTTCGTTGTTCCTGTTGCAAGTCTTCTTTCTTCGGGGCATATTCGTGTGGTTTTCTTGTTCTTTTCCTTCGTTGTTCCGCTGTTGCAAAGTCTTGCTTTCTTCGGGCATATTCGTGTGTGTTTTTCTTGTTTCTTCCCTTGCGTTGATTCCTGTTGCAAGTCTTCTTTCTTCGGCATATTCGTGGTTTTGTTTTCTTGTTCTTCCCTTCGTTGTTCCTGTTGCAAGTCTTCCTTTCTTTCGGCATATTCGTGTGTTTTCCCTTGTTCTTCCCTCGTTTGTTTTCCTGTTGGACAAGTCTTCTTTACCACAGCATATTCGTGCGTTTTCTTGTCCTTCCCTTCGTTGTTCCTGTTGCAAGTCCTTCTTCCTTCGGCATATTCGTGTGTTTCGTGTCCTTCCCTTCGTTGTTCCTGTTGCAAGTCTTCTTTCTTCGGCATATTTCGTGTGTTTTTCGTGTCCTTTCCCTTCGTTGTTTCCTGTTGCAAGTCTTCTTTCCCAGCAATATTCGTGCGTTTTTCTTCGGCATATTCGTGTGTTTTCGTGTCCTTCCCTTCGTTGTTCCTGTTGCAAGTCTTCTTTCTTCGGCATATTCGTGTGTTTTCTTGTTCTTTCCTTCGTTGTTCCTGTTGCAATCTATTCGTCATGAATTCCACACATAATTGATGTTGCACACAATCGTTCGCTGGACACAATTTTATACTTATTATTGTTATCTTTCATTATTCTCTTCCATGATGGGAATTCATAATGATATATAATTTCTACATAAATACACCATGTAGAATTAAGGTGATTTATAAATTCCGCGCTTAATGAGGTTCTATGAGATGGGCGTAATTTTTTAAATCGGTTCCAGGGAAAAAATCGAACCAAATCTGTGGTTCACCACAATATAGAGATTATGTTTATATGAAATGCATCGCTATGTTTTATTGCGCTTCACAGTGTGTTTCAATACCAATGTCAATCGTTCGTTCCAAGTTACAATTCTCTCTATCTATCTATCTATTTCTTTCTCTCTCTCTCTCTCTCTCTCTCTCTCTCTCTCTCTCTCTCTCTCTCTCTCTCTCTCTCTCTCTCTCTCTCTCTCTCTATCTATCTATCTATCTATCTTCTGCCTCCACGCTCTTCTCCTCTCTCCCCTCTCTCTCTCTCTCTCTCTCTCTCTCTCTCTCTCTCTCTCTCTCTCTCTCTCTCTCTCTCTCTCTCTCTCTCTCTCTCTCTCTTCTCCTCTCTCTCTCTCCTCTCTCTCTCTCTCTCCCTCCCTTTCCCTCCTCTCTCTTATCTCTCTCTCTCTCTCTCACTCTCTCCTCTCTTCTTTCTCTCTCTCTCTCCTCCTCCCTCCCTCCCCCCTCTCTCTCTCTCTCTTCATACTATTATTGTACTGAACTAAGGTTCAGATGGACCTTAAGCCACCCTCTCCCTCCTCCCTCCTCTCTCTCTCACTCCCTCTCCTCTCTTTCCCCTCGCCTCTCCCCTCTCTCCTCCTCCCCCCTCTCTCTCTCTTCTATTCTTCCTCCCCCTCCCTCCCCTCCCTCCCCCTCTCTCCTCTTTCTATTTCTCTCCCTCCTTCCTCTCCTTCTCCTCTCTCTCTCTCTCTCTCTCATACCATTATTGTACTGAACTAAGGGTCTCAGATGGACCTTAGAGCCACCCTCTCCCCTCCCTCTCTCTCTCCCCTCTCCCTCCCTCCCTCCCTCCTCTCCCTCCCCTCCCTCCTCCCTCCCTCCCTCCCTCCTTCCTCTTCCCTCCTTTCCTCCTCCCTCCCTCCCTCCTTCCTCTCCCTCTCTCTCTCTCTCTCATACTATTATTGTCCTGAACTAAGGGTCTCAGATGGACCTTAAGCCAGGGTAAGAGGATTCGTCTGACAGAACTACTTCTTGTTGGTATTGTTATTGCTGTTACTAGTACCAATCCTTTTTGGGTATTTTCCCCTTTCCTTCGATATTCTTTTATTTCCCTTTTATTAGTGTTGTTATCATTATCGTTGTTATCGTCGTTGTTATTGTTATTGTTATTATAGGATACGACAATATGTTGATTGGTGAATGATTAATGGATATTAATGATATTGATAATAGAATAATAATGATATTAATAATAAGTATAATGATAATAATGATATTAATAATAGCAATAATAATGATGTTAATAATAGTAATAAAACAACAATGATATTGATAATAGTAATAATGATAATAATGTCAATGAAGGTTATTATAAAAGGTATTCAACCGTCTATATAAATGCTGATGGTGCAGGATATATACTACTATTACTGCTTTCTCTTTATTCCTAAGAGTTTCCACTGAAGAGAGAGAGAGAGAGAGAGAGAGAGAGAGAGAGAGAGAGAGAGAGAGAGAGAGAGAGAGAGAGAGAGAGAGAGAGAGAGAGAAGATTGTTCTTGTTTTCTCTCTCTCTTTATTTCTTATTTCTCTCTCTTTATTCCATCTTATCTCTCTCTCTCTCTCTCTCTCTCTATCTCTCTACTCACTCAATCGCTGTGGTTTATCGTATAGGTAAATGTATTTGTATTTCAAACACGAGGGAGTAGAAAAGAATATGCCACTAGACTAGTCCCTGCTGGAGGTACCCAACAGATGACAATGATAATAATAATAATAATGATAATAATATAACAATAATAAATAATAATAATAACAATAACAATAAGAATAAGAATAATGATAATGATAATAATAAAAAATATAACAACAGCGACATCGATAACAATAATAATGATACCAATGATAATGATAATAATAATAGTAATAATAATGATCAAATTAATCATAGCAATGATTATACCTATAGTAATTATATCAATGATAAAATTAATATTAGTAATAACAATGATAATATCGATAATAATGATGATGATAATAGTAATAATTAAAAGAACAACAACGTCAATGATAATAATAACGATAATAAAAAATAATGAGAGTAGCAGCAGCAGTAATAGTCTTAGTAGTGGTAGTACTAGTAGTAGCAATAATACCACCAACAACAGCAATAATAACCTTGATTACGATAATGATAATATAAGAACCAATAAGGATAACAACATGATATTAACAACAACAACCTACAAAAGACACGAAACATTCCTGGGAAACGGAATTTGCACGAGGCAGCCATCCCTTCAACGCTCTGCCCGCCTGTCTGAACTAATAACCGAAAATTGGAATAATTGCAACCGAGCAATTATTCCGGAATTTTATCGACGCTGTGCAAATACGAAGCCTGGGCGTCGATTTCCGGAGAAAAGGACCGTTTTCTCGGATCGTGTGGGAAGCCGACCTCTTCCCAGCTGAAGAATGGTGTCTTCCAAGGAGGTTGGGGTGGATGCAAGATGTCTGAAAGTGTATCTCGCTGCAATCTCTCTCGTTGCAATCTCTTTCGAATCTTGTGTTTATTTATGGTTATCTTGGGGAAAAAGGACAAAGAAAAGGGTTATAATAGGATGGTGTCAGATTCCTGTATATATTTTCTCTCTTTCATGAGGAGTATTTATAAACATGAGTATGATGGATATTAAACTCCAAAGTTAAGGTATTTCAGGAGTCATCAAACTAATAAATATAAAGGAAAGTAGTAAAGTGAAATAGCCATTACATGTG
The DNA here is from genome assembly GCF_003789085.1 of Penaeus vannamei. Classification (NCBI taxonomy): domain Eukaryota; kingdom Metazoa; phylum Arthropoda; class Malacostraca; order Decapoda; family Penaeidae; genus Penaeus; species Penaeus vannamei. The sequence continues at coordinate 278,054 of NW_020871340.1, read as the reverse complement.
ACATTTATTCAAAAGGAAAAAAAAGAGTTAGAATCATATCTTGGATAGTAACTTATCGATATAACGTCATTTTCCAAAATATCTAAAGGAATTGTTCGAAATACTACCATCTTCTCTTCAGTGCAAAAGGGGATTTAACGCCAAATGAGATTCCGATATCAAACGACAGTAGCATCAGTATGAAAACGGATTAATGGAGAATTTAATGGAGAATTTACATATTACGTGTATAGTCTATTATTGTCATGGTAATTGAAACGGGAAGCATGTGATGAAATGGTTCCATGAGACAAAGCCTTCATGTCAGTCTTGTTACAGCTGCTCTTTAACTAAACTAGTATGAAGCAATATTATATAAAAACTGTTAATATACAGAAAAGGCAGATCTAATTCAATCGACAGAGTAATATACAGTTTACCATCATTACTGTAATCTGTTAAGTAACATTTTTTTTTTTTTTTTTTTTTTTTTTTTAATCTGCTGTTCTGTTTTATTAATTATTTCTAAAAGTCATTGCTGATAAGAAAAACTCTCAGACTGGGCATTTATTTATCTATTTATTTATCTCAAAAAAATGTTTTCTATATAATTCAGAAACCAATTCTTATCACCTATTTTTTTTTTTTTTTTTATCTGCTGGTCTGTTTTATTAATTATTTCTAAAAGTCATTGCTGATAAAAAAACTCTCAGACTGGGCATTTATTTATCTATTTATTTTTCTCTCAAAAAATTGTTTTATACATAATTCAGAAACCAATTCTTATCACCTATTTTTTTTTTTTTTTTTTTTTTATCACATAACTTTCCAGCTACTGAAATTCTGTGACGCAAAGTCCTCTTCGTGAAATTGGATTAAGTGCCAAAGGCGGTTTTGGAGTAAAAAGGAGAACCGCGTTTTTTTTAGAAACCTGTACCTCAGTAGCGAGCGAGACGACGTGAAGAATCGCTAAACTGTAAAACTTATTTCTGAAGGATTTTGTTCGTTGAAGAATGCCTTTTGTTTGGCCATTTAGCAGCTATGATTATCAGTTAATGGTCTGTTTTGAGTGACTTTTCCAGAGTTTAGTTCTTGCGAAAAAAAGGGGGGAAACGGAGATTGTTTGTGTTCATAAAAGATGTACATTAGGTTATATGCATATATATATATATATATATATATATATATATATATATATATATATATTATAATATATATATATATATATATATAATATGTATGTATATATCTATATATAACACATATGTATATATATACTTACACGCACACGCACACATACACGCATTTATATGTATATGTATAGATTTGTACATATATGTAGATAGATAGATACTAGATAGATAGATAGATAGATAGATAGATAGATAGATAGATAAACAGATAGACAGATATATAGACAGACAGAAAAACAGAGCGAGAGAGAGAGAGAGAGAGAGAGAGAGAGAGAGAGAGAGAGAGAGAGAGAGAGAGAGAGAGAGAGAGAGAGAGAGAGAGACAGAGAGACATAGAGAGAGAGAGGGAGAGAGAGAAAGACAAACAGAGAGAGATAAATAAATAAATAGACAGATAGACAAAGAGAGAGAAAGAGAGAGAGACAGCCAGACAGATGACACTGGCATAAATAATGCTCACCTCATAGCATTAAATCAAATCCCAAGAAAGAAAGAAAGAAAAAGAAGATAAAAATGGAGACTCATGCAAATCATCTTTATATTCATTAAGAAAAAGACAAATGTCCTTCTCTTTCATTTCTTGCCTCGAAATGTGAGACAAAAGGGAATCGCCAACCAAATAATCTATGTTTTGTGTTAATGAAATAAAAAGTAATGACATAATCATTCAAATCTTAGCTTTTTCCTTGTCGTACTTAAGACGAACATTAAAATCCACAAAATCCACACGCAGAATGTCCACAGAATGAGCTACAAAGTGAAAGAATGTTAAAAATCTTACTTTTTCGTGTATCACTCGAAACAGCTTGAAAGGAGCCAGTTTTGCAGACCCATAAATACTGATGTTTAGTAACATTACTATTCATAAAATCAGCGGTGAATTTTACCCTTCGTGCGTAAATCTCAATCCAAAATCTTCCACATACAACTAGAAAGAAGATAACATGTTTAGTAACACTATAATTCACATCCTCCACATACAAAAAAAAAAAAAAATGCTGGAATTTTACCCCTCGTCCATAAGTGGAACATTGCAATCCACAGTCTTCCACATATAACTCAAAAGGAATTAGAATTACAGACATATGAAATGGTTCCATGAGACAAAGCCTTAATTAGAATTAAAGAATTAGTAACAAGCCGATGTCCAGTAACATTACAATCCACATTCGCCACATACAAAGCGAGAAAAAAAGTGCTAGAAATTTACTCTTCGTGTTTAAGTGGAGCGTTGTAATCCGCAGTCTTCCACTTACAACAGGCTGGTGTTCAGCAACAACACAAGCCACATTCTGCACATGCAAAGTAAGAGAAAGTGTTGCAATTTTAGACGAACGTAGGAATCCATCATCTACTACACAGATGATGCAAGGTTGATGAACCCAATAACTACCACAGAAAAAATGAAAGAAAGTGTTTCTCTCTCTCTCTCTCTCTCTCTCTCTCTCTCTCTCTCCCTCTCTCTCTCTCTCTCTCTCTCTCTCTCTCTCTCTCTCTCTCTTCTCTTCTCCCTCTCCCCTCCCTCTCTCTCTCTCTCTCTCTCTCTCTCTCCCTCTCTCTCTCTCCTCTCCCTCTTCTCTTTCTTTCTCTCTCTCTCTTTTATTATTATTATTATTTTACTCCTCGTGAAAAGAAAAAAAAAGAATGATAAAATGAAAACTGGAAGCATTCAGAGAGCGCACTTCCGCCAAGGCCACAAGGTCACTGATGCAATAAAAATATTCACACTTTAAGAATTACATCAAATAATGAAAATAATAATAAAAAATAATGATGTAAGTGCATAAAAATCTGTTTATAGCTTCATGAATTATCCTGCTAACCAACGAATGAATAAACAAACTAACTAACCAACGATACCAAATAAATAAATAAATGAATAAATAAGTAAATAAAAAATAAAAAATAAATAACATAAGATAAAAATAAATAAAATCCTTGGCGAAATACTAATCGTTCTCCGTGTCGAAATCGGGCCTTGCAATCCAAAATCTGCAACATGTAATCTGCACAAATCCAAATCTTCAAAATTACAGATACAGGAACCGCTTCTCTCTCTTTCCTTCTTCCCTTCACTTTTATTTCTATTTCTGCCTGACTGAATATCTCTCTTTCTCTCCTTCTGCTCTTCTCTTTCTCTTTTTCTTTCTTCTCCTCTCACTCATCTCTTCCTCCCTCAATCTCTCTTTCTCTCTCTCTCTCTCTCTCTCTCTCTCTTCTCTCTCTCTCTCTCTCTCTCTCTCTTCCCTCTTCTTCTCTTTCCCTCCCTCCCTCCCTCCTCTTCCCCCCCCTCTCTCTCCGCCCAATAACTGGTTCGGAACTTCGACGCAAATTCCCCCAGCACGCACCCTCCCCTCCCTCCCTCTCCCCCCTTCTCTCTCCCTCGCTCCCTTCCCCTCCCTCCCTCACTCCCTCCCCTCCCCTTCCCTCCCCTCCCTCTCCCTCCCCTCCTCCCCTCCCCGCCTACCCTCCCTCCTCCCTCTCCCCTAACCCTCCCCCCCCTCCCCCCCTACCCTCCCCTCCCCCCCTCCCCTTCCCTAACCTCCATCCCCTCTCCCTCCCCTTCCCATAACCCTCCCTCTCCCTCTCCCTCCCTTCCCCTCCTAGACCAGACCCGACCCGACCCGAAGGCGAGGGCTGGCCGGCGTCGCGACGGGGGCGTCCGGCTTCTGATCTCCTTCCAGCGAGCGGTCAAAAGTCCCTCGCTTCGCCGGTCAAAACACAGCTGCCATCCTCGCCCAGATAAGCTAATCGGAAATTCAACCTTGTGATGGATCTCGGATTTTCTCTTTCTCTCTCTCTCTCTCTTTCTCGCTCTTTTCTCTCTCTCTCTCTCTCTCTCTCTCTCTTCTTTCTCACGGTCTTCTCTCTCTCTCTCTCTCTCCTCTCTCTCTCTCTCTCTCTCTCTCTCTCTCTCTCTCTCTCTCTCTTTCTTTCTTCTTTGGCGATTGATCGACGATTCAGAATTGTCGTTGCTAAATGTTCGTAGATAATAGGGGAATTGATGGGTAGTATGGATAGGTAAATAGATGGATAAAGGTAAGGTGGATAGATGGTTATAGGTGGTAGCTAGATGGATATATATATACACAACATACATTCAGAAAAGTTAGACAGATAGACATATAGAAACACGCACCACACACATGCACACACACACAAACAACCACACACCACACACACACACACACATACACACAACACACACACACACCACACACACACACACACACACACACATACACACCTACACCACACACACCATACACACACACACACACACACATACACACCTATACACACACACACCACACCACATACCACCTACCACACACACACACACACACACATACACACCGGGTACACAATTTCCTCCGGATGATCCACTCCAATTTTAAACCTAATGAATCTTTTGCTCATCGCCGTACAGGAGTTCTACATCTATTACGTAATCTTTTTTATCTTAATTGATCTCATACTTTTGTTTTCAAATAAATTAGAGCCGTTAATGAAAGAGGAAGATTGACCCTGTCATAGGATTTTTTTTTTTTTTTTTTTTTTTTTTTTGAAGGGCGGAAGACGAGGGTGAGACGGAGAGAGAGAGAGGGAGGCAGAAGCGAGACCGGGCCGGACGCAGAGATAAGAACTGACCTACCTGAGAATCGGAGAGATGGAGAGACGGCGATGAGACTCCGGGCGGGTATTGAACGCAAGACGGAGGTGAGCGGATGGAGATGACGTGTCGCGGGAGGGGGAGGAGGTGAAAGCGAGCAGGGGAGAGACGCGAGAAGGGATGGGGAGGATATGGCGAGAAGAGGAGTGCGTGAGCCGACGGGCTGCCGAGCGAGAGGCGTGTTTGGATGATGAGGCGAGGGAAGCCGGCCCCCCGTGCCAAACAGTGCTATTCTAAATTTGGGTAAATGCCCAATTTCCAATTGACGAGTCGGCCTCGGCTGTATCAGAGCAAGTGTTCGAGAGGTAATCACGACGTCAACTCCCGGGAATCGGGACTATAGTTAAGTATCAGTTGAGACCATACGTCAAGAATCATCTACAAGGGTCTAGGGACAAGGACGAAGTGTAGACGACAAACCAATAACAACGGAGCGGACACACGAGACAGAAAAGGGAAATAATTAGAGGGCCGAACGGAGAGAAACGGGGCCCAGAAGCTGAGAGAGGGAGATAAAGAGAGAGAGAAAGAGGAGAGAGAGAGAGAGAGAGGAAATTGAAGAAGGAGAACGAAAGAAGAGAGAGAGAGCCCGACGAGCCCAAAAGGAAGCGTCAGAACAAAACAGACCAATAATTCAGTTAAATAGATCACGGATAATATTAATACTATCTTTTAAACAATTTCCCAACCCGACATATACTTAACAAACAAACACACCACACACACGCTTACAACACGACCACCACACATGAACCACCACACAACCACAACAAACGTAAACACACACACAAACACACAACAACAACACACACACACAAACAAACACACAAACATTACAGGCCCAGGCCACCATACCAAACACTTCAACATACCAACACGCCAATACACAAACACACACACAAACAACACCCACACACATCACACATAAGAAACACAACACACAAACATGGGACGCACACACAACAATACACACACAGCAACAAAGACACACCAAACATAACACACACACACATACAAACACAAAACACCACAAACACACACAAACAACACACTCAAACATACACACACAACATCCACACACACACAACACACCCACCACACAAACACACACACGCAAATACCCAAACACACACACAAACACGACAAATACACACACGGCCGCCCCAAAAAAGATTTTACCATCACTTGTCCGGTATCGAGGTCTCGATTAGTTTTGACAATTGCTCCCTAACTGCTCGCTACTTCAGGGCGCCGCAATAAGGTCCCCAGGCTTTCATAATACCGCGGCTCCTCAGTGATCCAGTGCGGAAACCGTCCGGCTGTCAGGGACCGGGTCAGCCGCCCTCTCGCTACGTAGACGCACTCGGGGCTTGGGAATCCAGCCGCTGGAGATGCCCTTGCGATGGAGTTGGGGGAAAGGCGGCTGGTGCGGCAGAATGGGGTGTTGGGACTCTCGTGTGGGTCATCTGGGTGGGTTGAGGTGGATTGTGTGTTTATACGTTAAATGCATATGTAAGTTCATACATGCACAGATATGCGGCCATATACTATATCAGAATACAAAACACGCACACACAGCAATCACAACGACATATATACATAGATGGCACTAGTATACATCACACACATATTAACAAGATTGAATATAAAATTACACACACATATATACTAAATGAGAAACATACTGCACACGCATAATCCTATCTAGTCTACTATCTAATCATATCATACATACTCAATATAATATAATATGTGGTGTGTGTATGTGTGTGTGAGTGTGTGATGCGAGGAAAGGTGTGGGTGATGTGTGTGTGTGTGTAAATGCTAAAGATTAAACTCACAGCATAATTTTATTTTGTCTTTGTTTTCTCTCTGTCTCTTTTTTTTTCATTTCTCTTGTTCTCAAGGAAGACGTGCTCTTATTTCCAAGAGTGAATCCTCGAAAGGAAACAATTCAACTCGACAAAGGCAAAGTTATTGTGCTGTCTAGCTGTTTTTGTTAAAGTTGATGAGATCATATCTTCAAAAGTCATTCCAGTTTTCGAATTCAAAATGCATGAAAGATGTAGTATTCTAATGCCATATAGCTAGATCTTTCTTCAACATGGAAGGAGGAAAGATTTATATGTTGACTATCTGCTTTTCTTTATCTTTCTTTCTATTTATTCTCTATTCACTCTTTAAATTCGGTTGTTTCCTCTCTATCTTCTTCTTCTCCTCTCTCATCCTTTCTCCTCTTAGCTTTCTACTTCTATCTTTCTCCCTCTTTATTCTCGTGTTGTTCCTTTTTTTCTTCAGCTTGATCCTAACGACGCACCAAACCCATACTTCTCTGCTTTTTTCATAGATGGAACGCCCATCGCCTGTCATCTCTCATCCTTCTCCTCTTCCTCTCTTCTATGCACTTCTCAAGGGTCGGGCTGTGGGTTTCATGAAGAAAGAATGGGAAGAGATAACCATGTTATTATCTCCATTAAGGCACAATATCACCCTCCTTCTTGCTAACTCCGCTATACATCGTTCTCTCTCTCTCTCTCTCTCGTCTCTGTCTCTTTCCTCTTCAATACTCTCCTCTCTCTCTTCTCTCTCTTACCTTCTCTTCATTACTTACTGTCTTTTGTCGCTGCTCGTGTGCTTTCTGTGTTCGTGCTTCTATCCCCCTCCTCTCTCCCTTCTCTTCTTCCGTCTCTCTTTCTCTCTCTTCTCTTCTCTCTTTTCTCTCTCTTCTTCTCTCTTCTCTCTCCTCTTTCCTCTCTCTCTCTTCTCTCTCCTCCTTCTCTACTCTTATCCTACACACCTATACCTCTCTACACTACTCCCCTCCACTAAACAGCTCGCCGCCGCTACACAGGACAGACTCTCCATCATTC
>NW_020871340.1:255339-262839 GCF_003789085.1 Penaeus vannamei | reverse complement strand
AGATGATGGTGATGATGATGATGGTGGTGATGATGATGATGATGGTGGTGATAATGATGATAATGGTACCTTGACAGCGGTATTGAGGATTAATACTGATAATGTTAATGATGATGATGGCGATGATGATGATGATGATTAAGATTATTATTATTATGATGATGATGTTGGGAGGAGTGGATAAGGTGGTTGGATTAATGGATTAATTAATGAAAATAATAATAATAATAATATCAATAACAATAATAATTATAGCATGAAGAAGTAATCTCTCTGATCTGGATATTCAAATAGGATGTGTATAAGGAAGGATGTGTCATTTTTAATTGATTTTGCGTTGATTACGTAACATAAAGGAGAATATTTAGTAGATATCCAACTACCCAGGTACACACATGTATACACGATACACATGCACGTACAAATGGATACAAAACACACACAGAGACTCACAAACAGAAACATACATATAGAAGCATGCAGTCACTGACGCACACACCACACACACACATCACACACAGCACACACACGTCACACACACACACACACATACACATACACACACATCACACACACACACCACACACACACAACACGACACACACACAACACACACACACACACACACACACACACACATACACACAAAAGACTACACGACATCATGGCGAACCCACCTTAGCGTTTTACGCCAAAATCCGCCCAAACTGCCCTCTCACCTCCCCCTCCATTCCCCGGCCTGCCCCCTCCTACGCCACCTGACTTCCCTCCCCCCTCTCCTTCCCCCTGATTCCCTTCCCATCAGCACCCCCCTGATCCCTCTCTGCCTCCCACCCTTCTTCGCCTTTTAAACTCCACCACCACCCTCTCTCCACCACCTTCACGACCCCATTCCCTCGCTCATAAACCCCTCCTCTCCACTCTCTCTCTCTCTCTCTCTCCTTCCTCTCTCTCTTCTCTCCTCTCTCTCTCTTCTCTCTCTCTCTCTCTCTCTCTCTCTCTCTCTCTCTTCTCTCTCTCTCTCTCTCTCTCTCTCTCTTCTCCTCCTCCTCCTCTCCTCTCTCTCTCTTTCTCTCTCTCCTTTCTCTCGCTCTCTCTTCTTCTCCCTCCATCCTTTCTTTCTCTCTCTTTCCTCTCACTCTTCTCCTCTCTCTCTCTCTCTCTCTCCTCTCTCTCTCCTCTCTCTCCCTCCTCCCTCCCTCCCTCCCTCTCCCTCTCCCTCCCTCCCTCCCTCTTTCCCTCTCCTCTCTCTCCCTCTTCCCCTCCCTCTCCGACCTCTTCCCTTTTTTCCTATTACGTACTTTCGCGAGTGTCATGGTAGGCCGAGAGAGAGAGACGCCCAAGGGGGTCGTAACGGAGGCTGGGTCTCAGGTCCCGCCGTGGTCTGTGAGTGCAAGGGATCAGCCCGGGTGTCAGAGGACGACTAGGCAAACCGCCCTGGAGAGTCCGTCGTCGAGGGGCGCTGGGCTTGACATTTCAATATGGGCGGTGTGGGGCGGTGGTGGTAGGGGTGGGGTGGAGGGAGAGTGGTGGGGGGAGGGGAGGTGGGGTGGAAGTGAAAGGGGGTTGTTCGGCTCCGAGGTCTGTTGTGTGAGGAGGGTTGGTGCTTCGAAGAGGGGTGTGTGGAGGGAGGGAGAGGGAGAGGAGAGAGAGAGAGAGAGAGAGAGAGAGATAAGTGGTGTGGAGGGAAGGAGAGGGAGAGAGAGAGATATGAATGGATAGAATAGATAAATGGATAGATTGTTAAATAGATATATAGACAGGATAGATAGAGGGAGGATTGTAATAGGAAAGAAAGCAAGTGAGGAAGATAGAAAAAGAGTACAAGTACAAGTACAGAAGTATGCCTTACAGTGATGCTCCTATATCGACAACAAAAACAATAGTGAAAAAACGACATCAACAACAAACAACCACACATACACACACACACACACACACACACACACACACACACACACACACACACACACACAACCACTAACACACACAGACACACCTAACGAAAAGCCCACAGTCACTTTCCCACAACGACCAAGTCAACATAACGAAATTAATTCCTCTCTTTGAATCCAATAAGCGGCCAACTGACCTGCATAAGTGATAACAAAAGGATTTCTCCTCCAATGCCTCCTCTCCTCTCCTCTCCCTCCCTCTCCCTCTCTCTCTCTCTCTCTCTCTCTCTCTCTCTCTCTCTCTCTCTCTCTCTCTCTCTCTCGTCTCTCTCTCTCTCTCTCTCTCTCTCTCTTCTCTCTTCTCTCTCTCTCTCCTCTCTTCTCCTCTCCTCTTCTCTCTAATCCCCTCCTCCTCTTCTCTCCTTCCCTCCCTCTTCTCCTCTCTCTCTCCCTCCTCCGTCTTCTCTCTCGCCTCTCCTCCCTCTCTCTTCTCCTCTATCTTCTCACTTCTCCCTTCTCCCTTTCCTTTCGTCTCCTCTCCCTTCCTTCTCCTCTCCTCCCTCCCTCTATCTCTCCCTCTGTCCCCCCTCTCTCGTGTCATCTCTCCTCCTATCCCTTCCTCTCTCCTCTCCCTCCCTCTCTTCTCTGCCTCTGTCCCCTTCTCTCTCTGTCTCTTCTCAATCTCTCCCTTCCCCTCCTCTCTCCCTCCCTCTCTCTCTTGCCTCTGGTCCCCTTCCTCTCATCTGTCCTCTCTCCTCTCTCCATTCCTCTCTCTCTCCCATCCCTCTACTCCTCTGCCTCTGTCCCATTCTTCTCCTGTCTCTCTCTCTCTCCCTTCCCCTCTCTCTCTGGGTGAATGTAAGACTTCTTCCTAATGAATTTTCGCTTCCAGAAAATGTGACAAATATTGAGATACACGATAAGTTAGATATACTGTGAATGGTTGTATATCAAAGCTTACATTGTGAGTGAATTGAATAAATTGAGTAATTTGGCTTTGAATTGAGGAAATAATGTATCTGTGTATGAATATGCGATTGAGTCCTATGTAGTCGTAAGTGCATATAGGCCACCTTAACCGTTCTTGAGAATATGCAGAGATCCACTTCCCGCCCCGCCGGCTGGAAAAATGCTCTTTTCTCTGTCTCGTCCTCTCTCACTCGGTGTCGTCTCTCTCCTTCTCATCTCCTCGTCTCCCTCCTCCGTCTCTCTCTCTCCTCTCTCTCTTCTATCTATCTATCTATCTATCTATCTCGTCTCTCTCTCTCTCTCTCTCTCTCTCTCTCTCTCTCGCTTCCCTCTCTATCTATCCATTCCTCTTCTCCACCATCCCTCCCTCCCCTTTCTCTCTCTCGTTTCTTTCTCTCTTCTCTCATCTCTGTCCCCCTTCTCTCTCTCTCTCCTCTTTCTCTCTCTCTCCTCGCTCTCTCTCTCTCTCCTCTCTCTCTCTCTCATCTCTCTCTCTGCTCCTCATCTCTCTCTCTCTCTCTCTCTCTCTCTACTCTCTCTCTCTCCTTCTTCCGGCTCTCGCTTCCTATCTATCTTCTCTCTATCTCACTCCCTCTCTTCTTCTCCTCTCTCGGTCTCTCTCTCTCTCTCTCTCTCTCTCTCTCTCTCTCTCTCCCTCCTCCTATCTCCTCTCTCTCTCCTCTCTCTCTCTCTCTCTCTCTCTCTTCTCTCTCCTCTCTCTCGTCTCCCTCTCTCTCTCTCTCTCTCTCTCTCTCTCTCTCTCTCTCTTCTCTCCCTCCATCTATTCTCTCCCTCTCGGTCTCTCTCTCATCACTTCTCATCCTCTCCTCTCCTCTCGCGCTCTCGCTCTCGCTCTCGTATCGTATCCATCTTCATCTCATCACTCTCCCTCCTGTCGGTTCTCCTCTCTCTCTCGTTTCTCTCTCTCTTCTCCGTCTCTCTCTCTCCTCTTCATCTCTCATCTTCTCTCTCTCCTCTCTCCTCTCTCTCTCTCATCTCTCTCTCTCTTTTCTCTCCCTCTCCCTCTCCTCTCGTCTCTTCTCTCTCTCTCCTCCGCTCTCGCTCTCTATCTATGCCCATCTCTCTCTCTCCGCCTGCACTCACCTACACCACTCGTCTCTCGTCTGCTCTCTCTCGCCTACTCTGCTCCTCTCTCTCATCTCTCTCATCCTCTCTCTCTCTCTCCTCTCTCTCTCTCTCTCTCGTCTCCTCTCTCCCATCTCTCTCTTTTTTTCTCGTCCCTCTTCCCCTCTCCTCCTCTCACTCTCTACTCCTCTCCTCCTCTCTCGTCCATCTCGGCTCATCCTCGCTGTCTCTTCTATCTATCCATCTCTCTCTTCCTCTCCCCTCCCCCTCCCTCTCTCTTCATCTCTCTCTCTCTCTCTCGCTCTTCTCTCTCTCTCCTCCTTCTCTCTTCTCTCTCTCTCTCTCTCTCTTCTCTCTTCCTCCTCCTCTCTCTCTCCTCATCCTATCTCTCCCTCTCTCTCCCTCTCTGCGATCTCTCAGTAGTCTCTCCTCTTCCTTCTTCTCATCCCTTCTCTACACGGCACACTTCTTCTAGTCTCCTCTCTCACTCTCCTCTTTCTCTTCTCTCTGTCTCTCTCTCTCTCCTCTCTGTCATTGAATCTCTTCTCTCTCATCTCTTCTCTCTCTCTCTCTCTCTCTCATCCCTCCCATCTCTCTCTCGTCTTCTCTTTCCTCTCTCGGAACCAACACGATGATGAAACCATTTATCAATCTCGGGAATGGAAACGTTTGTGAATGAGATTTCACTTTTCCGTTTTCCTAAATAACTTAAAAATCCCTAATGCCGTTTTAGGTATTATAATGCTTATCTGGAATTTGACTTTTCCTAAATAACTTAAAAATCAACCCTCATTTTAGAGATTTTAATGCTTATCTAGAACTTGAGTTTTCCGAAATAAAAAAATTCACCCCCCCAAAAAAAACATTTTAGGGATTATATTTTTTATCTAGAATTTGAGTTTTCCTAAATAACTTAAAAATCTCCCCCCCCCCCCCAAAAAAAAAAAAAAAAGATTTTAATGCTTTTCTAGAACTTGAGGGATTTACAAGCAATTTATTTTGGTATAATCTTCTTTTATTATTATTATGAAATTCCTTTCAGTAATTTCCCAACCAAGTTGTTCTAAGACTTGTTGTTAATTATCATCATACTAGTCGCATTCGCTGGATAACAAACACGGCTACAATAAAGATGATAAAGATGATGGTGGTGATAATGATGATGATGATGATGGTGGTGTGTGATTAATGATGATGATGATGATTGATGGTGATTGATGATGATTTGACGATAATGATGATGATGATGATGATGATGATGATGGTGGGTGGTGAAATGAATATATGAATATGTGTGTGTGTGTGTTTGTGGGTGAATGCAGGGATGATAATAATAAATGCATGATTGATGATGATGGTGATAAAGGATGATGTTGAGAATGAATAAATAATGATGATTGATGATGGTGATGATGATGGTGATGATGATGATAAAGATGATGATGATGATAAAGATGATGATCATGATAATGATAATGATGATGGTGATGATGAATATAATGATAATAATAAACAATCATGAAATAATGATAATAAACAACAATAATGATAGCAATAAAAATAGCAACATTGATAATAATGACGATGATAATAATAGTAACGGTTTTAGGGAATAATGATAAGAATAGCGATAAAAATTAGATGATAATAAACGAAAAAGTATAAAATGATATTGATAAGTCTATTGTAATAACACAATGGGGTTTGTCATATTATTTTGATATTTAACGAAGCTCCGTTAAAACTGGAGAAATAAGTCGTAGGTAGTCGCTTAGTGTAGGGATTCTGGGTACGTGTGCGCGTGTGTGTGTGTGTGTGCGTGTGTGTGTGTGTGTGTGTGCGTGCACGTTTATGTATGTGTGCGTGCATGTTTATATATGTGTGCGTGCATGTGTGCACGTGCATGTATGCGCGTGCATGTGTATGTATGTGTGCGTGCATGCGTGTACGTGCATGTGTGTGTACATGTGTTTGTACATGCGTGTGTGTGTGTGGCAATAGATCACATCCCGATCAAACACCAAACCATCTGTGATGGCACCTCTCTCGGTTCTCACACGACTGAACGGTTTACTCTCGTGTCTCTCCGACGACTCACGCACGCACGCACGCACGCACGCACGCACGCACTTGACCTCCGCCAATCTTAAAGGGGAAAGAAGTGCCACTGCTGATTGCGACGTTGTAATTGGTGGATTGTTTTTTTTTTTTTTATAATCGATGATGATGATATCACTAATAATAATAATAATCAGGATAAATATATTAATATAAATGATGACAGATATGATAATGATAATAATGATAAATACAATAATATAAATGATGATAGATATAATAATATAAATGATGATAGATATATTAATATAAATGATGATAGATATAATCATATAAATTATGATAGATATAATAATATAAATTATGATAAATACAATGATATAAATGATGAAAGATATAATAATATAAATGATGATAGATACAATGATATAAATGATGAAAGATATAATAATATAAATGATGATAGATATAATAATATGAATGATGATAGATATAATAATATAAATGATGATAGATATAATAATATAAATGATGATAGATATGATAATATAAATGATGAAAGATATAATAATATAAATGATGATAGATATGAATGATATAAATGATGATAAATATATGATAATATAAAATGATTGAATAATATAAATGATGATAGATATAATAATATAAATAATGATAGATATGATAATATGAATGATGATAGATATAATAATATAAATGATGATAGATATAATAATATAATTGATGATAGTGATAATAATGATAATATCAATGATAAATAAAGATGATAATATGATAATGATAAGGATAGTAATGATAATAATGATGATAATAATAATAATGATGATGATAACAATAATAATAGTGATGATAATAATGATAATGATAATAACAGTAATAATCCTAATGATGATAATGAAATGATAATAATGATGATAATGATAAGATAATAATAATGATGATAATAATCATAATGATAATAATAATAGTGATGATAATAATGATAATGATAATAACAGTAATGATACCAATGATGATAATGATTAAATGATAATAATGATGATAATGATAAATAATAATAATAATGATGATAATAATAATGATCATTATTATGATTACGAACATGGATCATATAATGATTATTTTGCTGTTTGTTTTTCCCGCGTCAATGAGACGGTGAAAAGGGGCATGACTATCACTGCCATCTATTGGCCTGGCGTGAAATGACGGAAACTATTGCACCGAACTTTCCTGTCTTTCATATATTTTTGGAGGGTTAGATCCCGCGTGTAGGACAGGGATGGATAGATAGATAGATTGAAGGAAGGAAGGATAGATGGATGGAAGGATGAAAAGGAAGAATGAATAATAAGGCCGGGGGATAGAGGAAAAGCTGGATGGATAGATGGAAAAGACGGAAGATGGAGGTGGGAAGAAGGAAGGGATGAATGAAAAGGCCGGTAAAATGGAAGAAAGGATGAATGAATAAATA
>NW_020871340.1:250347-252847 GCF_003789085.1 Penaeus vannamei | reverse complement strand
CTGAAAAAGTGAAAAGAAATATATTATAATTTTTTTATCACTTTGACTGTTAATTTGATTTTAAAAGATGAAAAGATTTATTATATATTTTCCAACTACGAGAAGTAGAAATAGAAGTGAATGTGAGATGAAGATTATCTGAGGATGAAGCAAGAATGAAAAAAGGACAAAAAATGTCTACTTGTCTCTCGGTGTATTGTTCACTTTGCAGATACGATTGCAGAAGAATGTGATATCCAAGGTTGAAGATGGCGACATGCGAAACTCTGTGTGTGTGTGTGTGTGTGTGTGTGTGTGTGTGTGTGTGTGTGTGTGTGTGTGTGTGTGTGGTGTGTGTGTTGTGTGTGTGTGTGTGTGTGTGTGTGTGTGTGTGTGTGTGTGTGTGTGTGTGTGTGTGTGTGTGTGTGTGTGTGTGTGTGTGTGTGTGTGTGTGTGTACAAAAATAAAAAATATATATCCCACTTTTACCGTTTCTCTTCACATTTTCTCGTCCTTTACGTTTCTCTCCATTTTTCACCTTAATTTTTTTTTACCGTGTTCTTTCATTTTCCTTTATGTTTTTTCTCCATTTGCTCCTCGTCCTCTTTATGTCTCTCTCTCTTTCACTCACTCTTTTATTTCATCCGTTTTGCTATTTCTAGTTAACCAAGGAGGATATTTTGCGGTCTGGTTTCAAACGGAAAACCTATTTTCATCCTTATAGATACCGGCGGCAGAGTTGATAATTGTATACCCCATAACCACAGCTTCTCCTCCTCGAAGCAGTATTGCACACGAACCTTCACTGCTTCATCCGCATCTATCTTGCAAGGTGCTAGAACTTCGGGAATGTTTGTGTCTGTTTTTGAGTGTATGTGTGCGTGTGTGTGTGTGTACGTGTGTGTGTGTGTTGTGTGTCGTGTGTGTGTGTGTGTGTGTGAGTGTGTGTGTGTGCGTGTGCGTGTGTGTGCGTGTGTGTGTGTGTTTACGTGTGTGTGTACGTGTGTTGTGTGTGTGTGTGTGTGTGTATGTGTGTGTGTGCGTTTGATTGAATATCAACCGTGTGTGTGTACGTATGCGTCTGTGTGTGTGTGTGTGTGTGTGTGTGTGTGTGCGTGTGTGTGTGTGTGTGTGTGTGTGTGTGTGTGTGCGTTTAATTCTCATCCTGACTTCCCAATTAAAAATATCAACACATATACGCATCACAATAACCTCAAACATCTAGACCGAAAGCAATTCAATCATCAAACTTCTAAACAAGACCAACCAACAAGACCACCTCCTCACCCCTTTCCACAGACCAAAAACAGACTTTATCTTAATAATACGACCTCCGTACGACCTCCAATGATCTATTTCCCATTTCCTCACACTCTACACTTCCCCATACAAAAAGCAGCGAAATAGACCTACACCCTATGGGGGACGCATCTGGAGAACACATAAGTCCCAGGATTAGCTTTGTTTTCAAGAGATTTACAACCTTATGGATGGTACTGCTGATGCCAAATGGTGTTGTCGTTGGAGGGGGGAAACTAGCCTAATTCTTGTGCTCTGTTTTTGTTGGTTCATAAGGTGTGTTAAGTCTGGGAAACCTGATCTCTGACAGTGGATTTCTACGTTTGTCTACGATTTATGGAAAGGCATTTTGTACAACTTTGGCCGGTTTGTGAAATTTGTGAATATTAATTATACAGACGAGCATATACACAGAAATAAATACCTATCTACCAGTCTAAACATGCATATCTACCGGATAGATAGATAGATAACTGTGTATCTATCAGACAGACAGAGAGAAACGCATTCATTTTTCTGTATATGCATGTTCGTATACATGACTATCCATGGGGTCGAGCCTCGCACAATTTTCACAAACTGGCCGCTTATCTCGAAAATAAGCAGCCTATCTTCTAATAGCGAAAACGTTCAGCATACTAGCGTTATAAAATCCACACCAGGTGCAGTAGATTATAATATTATACAATATTAAAACATTGTGAAAATGTTTAGAATACTAGCGGTATAAAATCCACACCAGGTGCAGTAGATTATAATATATTACAATATTCAAATATAGCGAAAACGTTCAGAATACTAGCGGCATAAACACCACACCAAGTGCAATATAAGTATGATATATTACATCATCCATCATATATCATAGAGCTGATCATCCAAATGCAACAGTCCACAAGAGGGTCATAATTAATACCTCTGCTTGTCGTTTTTTTCTTCCAAGACCTAAAAAAATGCGACGGTCTGTCCCAAGTGAGTACCGTTACTTAAACATCTCTAACTCACCTTCAGCCCCCCTTACTCACCCCCGGGGACTAATCCTTCCAAATTGAAAGTAATCCTGAGCACTCACAAGGGGATTCATTCGATGGCATGTGCATTTAACTAGAGCTTGGGAAATAATCTTAGAGGTATTTTCTTTCCCTGTTTTTTTTTTCTTTCTTTTTTTTGTGTTATCAATTGTAAGATGCAGGATGGGGGGTGGGGGGGGAGGAATGGAGGA
>NW_020871340.1:230347-235347 GCF_003789085.1 Penaeus vannamei | reverse complement strand
CCCTCCCTCCCCCTCTTGTTCTTTATTCTCCTCCTCGCCCCATCCTTTTCTTTATTCTCTTCCTCCTCCTCCCCCTCCCTGTTCTTTATTCTCTTCCTCCCCCTCCCTTCTTTATTCTCTTCCCTCCTCCTCCCCCTCTCCTTGTTCTTTATTCCCTCCTCGCCCTCCCTGTTCTTTATTCCTTCCTCCTCCTCCCCCTCCCTGTTTCTTTATTCTCTTCCTCCTCCTCCCCCCTCCTGTTCTTTATTCTCTTCTCCTCCTCCCCCTCCCTTGTTCTTTATTCTCCCTCCTCGTCCCTGTTCTTTATTCTCTTCCTCCTCCTCCCCCCTCCTTTTTATTCTCCTTCCTCCTCCTCCCCCTCCTCCCTGTTCTTTATTCTCCTCCTCGCCCCTCCCTGTTATTTATTCTCTTCCTCCTCCTCCCCCCCCTTGTTCTTTATTCTCCTCCTCGCCCCCTCCTTGTCTTTATTCTCCTCCCTCCCCCTCCCTGTTCTTATTCGTCCTCCTCTCCTCTCTCTTGTTCTTATTTCTCTCCTCCCCCCCTCCCGTTCTTTATTCTCTTCCTCCTCCTCCCTCTCCTTGTCTCTTTCCTTCTCTCTTTATTCTCTCTCCTCCTCCTCCTTGTTCTTATTCTCCTCCTCCCCTCCCCTCTCTTCCTCCTCCTCCTCCCCCCTCCTTGTTCTTTATCTCCTCCTTATCCTTGTTCTTTATCTCTTTCCTCCTCCTCCCCCCTCCCTGTTCTTTATTCTCTTCTCTCGTCTTTATTTCCTCCTTCTCTGCTCTCTTCCTCCTCTCCCCCTCTCCTTATTCTCTCCTCCGCCCCCTGTTCTTTATTCTCTTCCTCCTCCTCCCCCTCCTGTTCTTTATTCCCTCCTTCCTTCCTCCCTGTTCTTATTCTCTTCCTCCTCCTCCCCCCTCCCTGTTCTTTACTTCTCTTCTCTCCTCTCGTCTCTCTTTCCTTCCCTCCCTCCACCCTCGACAAAACTGCCTCGTTACGCCAAGCATCGCGTCTGCCATCGGCGGCGTATGCGGTCCTATGGATTTCCATTACGCCCGCGCCCGCTCCGGGATTATCAGGTCAGGGCCGGTCCTTTGGGCGGAGCTCGGGCCTCTCCTGGTCTCGCTCTCTCTCTTGTTCTGTTTCTCTTTCTTTCTCTTTTCTCTTTCATTTTCTCCTTCTCTCTCTCTCTCTTCTCTCTCTCTCTCTCTCTCTCTCTCTCTCTCTCTCTCTCTCTCTCTCTCTCTCTCTCTCTCTCTCTCTCTCACTCTCTCTCTCTCTCTCTCACTCACTCACTCTCTCTCTCTCTCTCTTCTCTCTCTCTCTCTCTCTCTCTCTCTCTCTCTCTCTCTCTCTCTCCTCGTCTCTCTCTCTGTGTTCTGTTTCTGTTTCTCTTTTGCTCTCTTTCTCCTTTTCTCCTCTCTCTCCTTTTCTGTTCTGATTCTGTTCTCTTCTCTCTCTCTGTTCTGTTTCTGTTTCTCTTTCTTTCCTTTCTCCTTCTCTCTCTCTCTCTCTTCTGTTTCTGTTTCTCTTTCTTTCTCTTTCTCCTTCTCTCTCTCTCTCTGTTTCTATTTCTCTTTCTCTTTTTTCTCTTTCTCTTCTCTCTCTCTCTCTGTTTCTGTTTCTCTTTCTCTTTCTTTCTCTTCTCCTTCTCTCTCTCTCTCTTCTCTCTGTTTCTCTTTTCTTTTCTCTTTCTCCTTCTCTCTCTCTCTCTGTTCTTTCTCTTTCTCTTTCTCTCTTTCTCCTTCTCTCTCTCTCTCTTGTCTGTTTCTGTTCTCTTTCTTTCTCTTTCTCCTTCCTCTCTCTCTCTCTTGTTCTGTTTCTGTTCTCTTTCTCTTTTTCTCTTTCTCCTTCTCTCTCTCTCTCTCTTGTTCTGTTTCTGTTTCTCTTTCTTTCTCTTTCTCCTTCTCTCTCTCCTTCTCTTGTTCTGTTCTTTTCTCTCTTTCTCTCTCTCCTTCTCCTCTTCTCTCTTGTTTCTGTTTCCTCTGTTTCTGTTTCTCTTTCTTTCTCTTTCTCCTTCTCTCTCTCTCCTCTTTTCTGTTTCTTTCTCTTTTCTTTCTCTCTTCTCCTTCTCTCTCTCTCTCTCTTGTTTCTGTTTCTGTTTCTCTTTCTTTCCTTTCTCCTTCTCTCTCTCTCTCTTGTTCTGTTTCTGTTTCTCTTTCTTTCTCTTTCTCCTTCTCTCTCCTCTCTCTCTTCTGTTTCTGTTTTCTCTTCTTTTCTCTTTCTCCTTCTCTCTTCTCTCTCTCTTGTTCTGTTTCTGTTTCTCTTTCTTTCTCTTTCTCCTTCTCTCTCTCTCTCTCTTGTTCTGTTTCTCTCTTCTTTCCTTTCTCTCTTTCTCCTTCTCTTTCTCTCTCTTGTTCTGTTTCTCTTTCTCTTTCTCTCTTTCTCCTTCTCCTCTCTCTCTCTTCTCTTCTCTCTCTCTCTCTCTCTCTCTCTCTCTCTCTCTCTCTCTCTCTCTCTCTCTCTCTCTTTCTCTCTCTCTCTCTCTCTCTCTCTCTCTCTCTCTCTCTCTCTCTCTCTCTCTCTCTCTCTCTCTCTCTTGTTCTGTTTCTCTTCTCTTTCTCTTTCTCTTTCTTTCTCTTTCTCTCTCTCTCTCTCTCTCTCTCTCTCTCTCTCTCTTGTCTTCTGTTTCTGTTTCTCTTTCTCTTTCTTTCTTTTCTCTCTCTCTCTCTCTCTCTCTCTCTCTCTCTCTCTCTCTCTCTCTCTCTCTCTCTCTCTCTCTCTCTCTCTCTCTCTCTCTCTCTCTCTCTCTCTCTCTCTCTCTCGCTCTCTCTCTCTCTCTCTCTCTCTCTCTCTCTCTCTCTCTCTCTCTCTCTCTCTCTCTCTCTCTCTCTCTCTCTCTCTCTCTCTCTCTCTCTCTCTCTCTCTCTCTCTCTCTCCTCTCTCTCTCTCTCTCTCTTGTCCTCCTTTTTTCTCTTGTTTTTCCTTGGGCTCTCCAGGGCTCTCTTTCTCTTGTTCTCCTTTTTTTTACTTGTTCTAACTTGGTCTTGTTTTTCTTTTCTTTTCTCTTTTCTCTAATCTTGTTTTTGTCTTGTAATTCTTTTCTCTCGTTTTTCGTTTTCTCTCGTTCTTTTTTTTCTCTTGTTCTTTCGCGCTTTCGTTCTTTGGTTCTTGTCTCACTTTCTTGCTCTATTTTTTTCTTTTCTTTTCTTTCCCTCCTCTTTTTTTCCTTTTCTTTACTGCGCCTTCGTTCTTGGTTCTTTGTATTTATGTTCGTGAGTTCCCAGTTTTTCAACCAAAATAAAAATCCTTGTACCGATAAGAAAATAGGTTTGTTGTCTGATTTTCAGGCCTATTTTCACACAACGCCAACGGGTCCTATTTTCAGGCCTATTTTCACACAACGCCAACGGGTCCTATTTTTCAGGCCTATTTTCACACAATGTCCTATTTTCAGGCCTATTTTCATACAACACCCACAAAACATTATCTCGCGTGGCTGGTAAATTCTTCAGTAAAATCGCCGAGTAAATGAATCGGACGCGATCACTTTTATTAGCGTTTTTCCCGCAGAAACCAAACTCGTCACGCTTTAGTATTCGAACGAATCTCCCGCCAATTTATTCGTGCAATTTCCACGGACAACGAAAGCCATTACCTTAATTAGTTGCAGGTAATTATCGCTCATAATCCCCCTCCCTCCCTACCCCCCTCCCTCCTGCCACAACACTTAACCCTTTTCTCTTCTCCCTTCCTCCCGTTTCCTAATTTACTTCAGACTTTAAATCTCATCGCCGTCGTCAGCCTAACTCCCGCTCTTTTTCTCGCGGGTTTACGCTTGTTGTCAGGCTTTTGTTTCTTTGTTTTTTGTTGTTTTAGGAGTATACGTTTTTTTCTTTCAATCTTTCTTTCTTTCAAGTACTGGTTCTCTGCGAAATATATGGAAGCATTATATAAAGCGGTCTCATCTGTGGTGTTTGAGTGTCCGATAGTTTGTTTGAAGTAAGAATGTTCTATCTGATTTTTTTTATGGATATATGCGCTGGACGTCATAAAATCAAGGAGCCTAAATAATTCATCTGGGTTTCTGAATGAATTACAGTTCTTCTCAGCCACCTAGAGAGACGTAGAGACTATGTTGATGCATTTAAATGAAGCGCACTTAATTTGCTGAAGTTTATATGCTTATTTTTTTTCTGTTTCGAGACGATATACAATCGTAAAGGCTGGACGGAATGTGGATTTGGCGATATAGAAATTTCACTTTATTTTAGATTGGAAAGTGAGTTCACAGCACATGTGAAAACTAGAAACATAGATAGAGAGATAGACAGATAGACAGATAAAGCGAGGGATACACACACACACACACACACACACACACGACAGATAAAGCGAGGAATACACATACACACACACACGGCAGATAAAGCGAGGGATACACACACACACACACTCACATATTCAGACTCACACACACATGCATATATATGTAGAGAGAGAGGAGAGTAGCAATGTTTTTTCTCTCAATTTAGTGCAAATCAAACCCAGTATCTTATCCGTATATTAACATATCAAGAACCTCAACGCTGACCTCTATCCTCATCCCTCTACCATGTACAGTTTCTTATATTATTCCCATTTCATATCGTAATGGATGGAAATAAAATCTGGAAATAAGATTCTGTATAGATTTATGTCTCACAAGCAAACCAAAGGTGGAGAATGAATAGTATCTAAACATTATTTTTATCTCATTAGTCTTTATCAGACTGGGCTTTCAGACAAAGGTGATTAACTGTCATATAGGAAGAATTTTTCTTTTCTTTCCTTTTCTTTATACAATTTTTGCATTTGATCATTTTTACATTCCTTATGATACTCACAGAAAACGATCTTTTATTGGATATTGTATACATAAGTGTGTTCGTGCGCATATAGGCATTTATATGCATACATGCATATACATACATATATAAATATGTGTGTGTGTGTGTGTTTGTACTAAATACACACAGACACTCATACACACATGCGCACACACACTCACAGACACACACACA
>NW_020871340.1:203545-206045 GCF_003789085.1 Penaeus vannamei | reverse complement strand
TCTCTCTCTCTCTCTCTCTCTCTCTCTCTCTCTCTCTCTCTCTCTCTCTCTCTCTCTTCGCTCTCTCTCATAAGAAACATATATTTATCTCAAGAATATCATATTAATCGCAAATGTCAACAAACAGAAACAAGCACAACAAAGAAAGAGATTTAGTAAACAGATGACTTCGCTGAAACTTTCCACATGCTATGAGCCACCCAGAGTACATTCACAGAAACAACCAAAACATGCACCCACACCCATGTAATTACGCACGTTACTGCCCCTCATACATAATGATGTCACGCAACCGTATTATGCCATATGATGACTGGACAAAACAGTACCCTCCCCCCCCCCTCACATATACCCTCTCAAAAAAAAAAAAAAAAAAAAGAGAGGAGAGAGAGAGGGGGGGGGTCGGGAGGCTGCCCTTGCAGTCTTTCTCCTTGAGGATGATACTCTGCAATTGCGAAGATGCTGAGGAACCCGGAAGTGCCGAGAGATGAACAAGAACTTCCTCAAAGCCTCCGGATAATTCTTGCTAGGGTTAGCTCAGGATGCTAAGGGAAGCTGGTGGGGGAGGGTTTTCTAGCATCCTCATCTTAGGTGGAAGTAACTTTTAGCATCCTCATAGGTTGGTTAAGATGAGGTTAGAAGCATCTTTTAGCATCTTCATAGGCTGGTTCAGATGAGGATGCTAAATGAAGATCGTGGGGAGGTTTTTTAGCATCCTCATCTTAGGTGGAGGCAACTTTTAGCATCCTCATAGATTGGCTCAGATGAGGTTGAAAGCATCTTTTAGCATCTTCATCTTCTGTTGAAGTAACTTTTAACATCCTCATAGGTTGGTAGATGAGGTTAGAAGCATCTGTTTAGTCCTTGTTGAAGTAACTTTTACATCCTCATAGGTTGTTAAGATGAGGTTAGAAGCATCTTTAGCATCCTCATCAGTTGAAGTAACTTTTACATCCTCATAGGTTGGTTAAGATGAGGTGAAAGCATCTTTAGCCATCCTCATCCTTAACATCTTAGTTAGGTTAAGCATCTTTTGCAATAGGTGGAGCAACTTTTACATCCTCATAGATTGCTCAGATGAGGTTGAAAGCATCTTTTAGCATCCTCATCTCTGTGAAGTAACTTTTAACATCCTCATAGGTTGTTAAGATGAGGTAGAAGCATCTTTTAGCATCCTCATCGGTGGAGGCAGCTCTTAACTTCCTCGTGGGTTGGCTCAGATGAGGATGCTAAGGGAGGCTGGCGGGGGAGGTTTTTTCTTTTCTTTTTTTGATAATTAATGTTTGTTGTTGCGGAAGAAGCTGGGAGTTTTTTGTCTTTTTTTAAGAAGGCAAAGCTGCCATATGGGTATTTTTGTTTTTTTTGTTTGATTATCTATCTATTTATTTGCCTATATATGTGTATATTCGTTAATCTGTTTATATATCTATTCATTAACTTATGTGTTTTATTTATCTATTTGTTTGTTTATTCAGTTAACTACTCATTTACCTTTTTCTCTATTTCTCCATTATTCATTTCTTTATTTATCTTCCTATTAGTATATTTATTTATCCATCTATTCATCTATTCATATTATTCTTATTTACTTATTCATTTGCATATCTATCTATTAATTTGTCTATTAATTTATTTTACTATTCATCTGTTTATTCATTCATTCATCTATCAATTTTCTTATTCACCTATTATTCATTTATATATACATACATATATGTATATAAATATATATTCATATACATATATATACTGTATATACACGTGTGTGTATGCGTGTATTTATGTATTTAATATTTTCTTGTTCATTTAATCATCAAATTTCTTTTTTCTATGTATTCGTCTATTCCTGTATTCATTTTTTACAGCCTTATTCACCTATATATCTATTATACCTGATTATGGTTAAGGCGCGGAAGTAACGCGTAATATCATGGGATTAAGTACTGCTTCGAATAAACCTTTCGCGCTGATCCCACGGCACGCAGGCTCGGAGGAAATCCTATTAGAGTAGAAAGGCCAGCTGCCGTCTATCCCTTCCTCCATCCATCTCCCGAGTCTATTCCATACAGCGCCAGATCCATCCATAAAGATTGAACGATCGCGGCCTCACATCCAGCTGCAGATGTCTTTGTGTCCTCAGCATCCATCAGAGCTGTGATGCAAGACGCGGCCGTGACACGTCGCCAAACAGCTGAGAGCTCCCGAGGAGGTTCTCGCTCGACAAAGGCGGTGCCAGGGGCGTCTGCAGGCTAGGGGCTATGCGGGTAGGTCTTGGGGAGACGGGGATAGGCCAGGGTAGGGCAGGGGGCGACGCGGATGGCCCAGGGTAGGCCAGGGAGCGTCGGGGATAGCCCAGGGTAGGCCAGGGTAGGTCAGGGAGACGTGGACATGTCAGCGGGCGACGAGGGGCAAGCATGGGGTGACGGGGGCAGGGTAGGGGGTGACAAGGGGCTACCCATGGGGTGAAGGGTGCGGGCCAGGAGGTATGAGAGCGAGCCAG
>NW_020871340.1:182650-190150 GCF_003789085.1 Penaeus vannamei | reverse complement strand
CCAGTGAATCCTTTAAAACAGTTCCTGGATCCGGATCGTGATCAGGATTACCACGATAATTTAATGGATTCTACATGGAGCTGACACGCCTTAGGAACTTAGGAACGCTTCCAAAAACATAACATCCTTGACGGGGTTAATAACAACAACAACACCAACAAAAAATCCACAGAATCATAATGGTATTCACAAGAATATGAAAAAGAACAGCAACAAAAGCAACAATAACAGTTTTAAAAAATGACGCTGACAGACTGCCCAGTTGCCTCCGCGGAAATCCTCCTTCCGAACCGGTTCTTAGTTCCGCGTTTCTCCAACAGATGGCGTGGCGGTGACCCAAGAGCACGGGGGCAACACCTACAGGAAGTCCCTCAACAATGGTTCATAAAAGTGGGGAATCTTGATGACACATTTTTGTTTCTGATGTGTATCGGTGATGGTGAGATTTCTTCTTTTTATTTCTTTTATTAATTATTTTTCTATTTTTGTCGCTCGTTATATATATATATATATATATATATATATATATATATATATATATATATATATAATATGTGTGTGTGTGTGTGTGTGTGTGTGTGTGTGTGTGTGTGTGTGTGTGTGTGTGTGTGTGTGCGTGTGTGTGTGTGTGTTGTGCATGTGCGTGTGTGTGTGTATGTGTGCGTGTTTTTTATACATATGTATACATTCGTTCTCTTAACATGTTCATTTATCTATTTGTCCATCTCTCTCTCTCTCTCTCTCTCTCTCTCTCTCTCTCTCTCTCTCTCTCTCTCTCTCTCCTCTCTCTCTCTCTCTCTCTCTCTCTCTCTCTCTTCTCTCTCCTCCCTCCCTCCCTCCCGGTTTTTATGCCTTGTTTCTTATCCGAGTCTTTGCGCGTTTCGGATTCACCATTCCTTTGATTCGAAGCTCCGAAATTTCCTCACGTGAACCGCCGTGACTCGACAACCGAATCCCAAGGCTGTCAACACAGGGATTTCCTTTTCCCCTTTTGTGTCGCTCGGGCCATCCTCCGAACATGGATATTTTTTTTTTTTTTGATCGTTAAAAGCGAGAAGTTGATTTACGCGTTAGATACAAATGCTATTAAGAAAAGATGTATAGTATTGGATAGTTTTAATGATTTATGTTGTTATTGTTGACACTGATTGAAAATACAAATGCTATTAAGAAAAGATGTTTAGCATGAATATTTTTTATGATTTATATTGTTATTGTTATCAATAAAAACGTTGAGATAAATGATGAAGAAAAGATGTATAGTGTTTATATTTGCGTTTGTAGATGAGGGTGAGCGTTGTGATAAGAAAAATGATGATTATGATGACAGTAATGATGATTATTATAAAGGTAGTAATGTTAATATTGATAATGATAATAATGATAAAGATAATGATGATAATGATAATAAGGATAAAAATAATGATGATAATGATAATGAGGATAAAAATGAATGAATAATGATAATGAGGATGATAATGATAATAATGTCAACAATGATATAATAATGATATGGATAACAATAATATTGATGATCATAATAAATACAATGATTATAATAATACTAGAAATAATCATAATAATATTAATTGTGATAATAATGATAACAATAATGATAATAAAACAAAAACAAATAATAGTTTATTATTATGATTATGATTGTTATTATAAGTATTGCTTACGATAACAAAATAATGATAATGATAATGAAGATAGTAGTAGTAATAAACCTTAATAATCAATAATATAAAATCATGATAATACTGACAATAAGGATAATATTGATAATGATAATAATAATTATAATAGCATTAATAAAAACAATAATCATGAGAATATCATTATCAGTATTATTATTATGATTATTATTATCACTATTATTATCATCCTGATTATTGTTATCATTATCATAATTATTACCATTATTGTTAGCCATTATGTTATCATATTGTTGTTATTATTATCATTATTATCATTATTATCATCAGCATTGTTATTATTATTACCAACATTATCATTATCATCATCATTATCATTACCATAGTTATTATTAGTAATAGTAGTAGCAGGAGTAGTAGTAGTATCATTATCAAAATGATCATTACTATTATCATTATTATTGTCATCATGATTACGGAATTTACTGACGTAATAAATAAAAAAAAATAAAAAGGATGTAAACAAAAAAATAAACAATACTAGATCCGGTTACACAAGCAAGGAATTCTACTTTAAAAAATGTCAGAAAAAACATGAAACTGTCAGTACTTTCAATAACACAATACAGTAAAAAAAAAAAAAAAAAAAAAAAAAAAAGAGAGAGAGAGAGAGAGAGAGAGAAATAAAAAAAAAAAAGTATCGATTCTTGGAGTGCCTATGTCCATGTCTGTAAAATTCAAGGTTTTATAATTCAAGGTTATATGTGACTGGGAGCTAAAGAATTGTAAAGGAAATATTGAAGCATGACGTCTAAGGCGACAAAACCCTTTATCGGGGATTGCGAAGCACAAAAAAATGTTGATTTTTTGTTGTGTATTTTATCTTTTTTTTTTTTCTCTCTCTCTCTCTTTTTTTTCTTTTTGCTATATTCACTTGCGTCATCATGACTCTTTTTCCTCTTTGTTCCTCTGTTGATTTTTTTTTTTGTGTTTGGTTAACTGTTTTTTTTTTTTTTTTAAATCAGAATCTTTATTATCATCATTGTCTTAATCATTTATGTTGTAATTATTCTAGTCTTATCCTGGTTTATTATTTCATTATCACTATCAAATTCTATCATCCATTATCATTATTTATCCTTATAAGACAATAGTTGTCGTAATGTAGTATAATACAGTGGGAATTAAAGAATTAAAGCGTATCGATAATTGAATCTAGTTTGATGATATAATGATAGCGATTTCTATTATTATGTGTACAATTAGTAGTGAGAATAAGTAACATAGGTACGTAAAAGAGCAAAGGTTGAGTCAAGGTCGAATTTACGATAGGAGAATGACGAAAAAATGATCGACTCTTTTAGAAAAAAAAAAATTCTTACGTCATCGAGATTACGTTATTCCTTATATACTTAGTTAACCAGGTCATGCTTATTTGCGACATTGAGTACGTATCTTGGAGTCCATTTCACTCTATATTTCGTTTCTTCGCCTCTAACATTTTGCTCCTCTCGTTCGCATTCGATCACGGATCGAAATGTCCGACGAGGCAACCACACTTCCTTTCTCATCTCACGTCCTTCTGCCTTGGATGAAACTTCCCAGCAGTGCAGCATCATAATTATCATCCGTTCTCTACCTATGTAGCAAATACTCAACCTCTAGCCCTTCACCTAGATGACACTTTTCTTTTCTCAATCGCTACTCTCACGCTCCTTCCAGTTCCTTGGCTACTGCATATAACAACTACACTCTACACCTTATACACTTAGTCTCCCTAGAGTTTACTCCGCTCTCCCATCTCACTTTCATCTTTAGCACCGCAAAGTCTTATCTTCCTCGTCACCCGACCAGACCCTTTTTTCCCCTTTCTTCCTGACATGCACTCTCCTCTCTCTCCTCATCTCAGATCAGAAAGGGTGATGAATCACGATGAAGGTAGAAGGTATAAATGAGGGCAATCCGGGAGATCTCTCGATCTCGGGTCTCTCTCTCTCCTCAGTCTCATCTCTTCTCTAGTATCGGTACTCTCGATCTCTCTCTCTTATCATCATCTCTCTCATACGTTTGCCTCTCTACAGTCTCATCTACTCTCTCTAAATTCTCTCAGCTCATCCGTCCTCGCTCTCTGACACTTCGGTACGGTCGTACCGCGTCCCTCGTTCAGTCTGAATGCAGAATGCGAAGGATAGATATATTTAAGTAGATCGAGGAGAGATAGTGAGAATTGAGAATAGTAGAGTGGACGCTTATGAGAGTGAGCATGTCAATGATTAGATTAGGACTTCTCGTGATTGTGGATATGATAATGGCTGGAAGTGAGATTAGATGATAGTAAGTATAATCGATAGCTAGATGATGACAACGATGTGAGCGAGAGTAGAAGAGATTAGACACATATAAGGAAAATTATCTCTCTCCTCCTCGTTCTCGTCTCTCCTTCATCTCGCCCTCTGTCCGCGTCCTCCCCCATCCCTCATCTCTCTCTCTCCTCGTTAATCTACACACTATATAATTAATATATATATATATATATTTAATATATTATAATATATATATATATATCTATATATGTTGTGTCGTGTGTTGTGTGTGTGTGTGTGTGTGGTATAGTATACTATGTATATATATTATGTGTGTGTGGTGTGTGTGTGTGTGTGTGTGTGGTGTGTGTGTGTGTTAATAATATAGTAATATATACTATTATATATATTATATAATATATTATTATATATATTTATATAGTGTAATATTAATATATATATATTATATATATATATATATATATATATATATGTAAATATTTTGGCCCTAATTAAAAAAAAAAATCACCTCACCCTCTCTCTATCCTCTCTCTTTCTCTCTTCCATCTTTCTCCCTTTTCTCTTTTTTTTTTTTCTCTCATTTTTCAACAATTTTTTTCAGTCATTTTCTTTTCTCTCCATTTTCTTCCGCTCTCACGCTACCAGTCCTTTCTTCCCTTCCCTTTTCCTTACTTCACCACGGCTCTCCCCCCAGCCGTCCCGGAAACCAAGGAACACCCACCTTCACTTCCCCCCCTCCCATCACCCTTCACCAGCCGTGTCGTTCAGCAAGCAAGTCACTTCGCACCTTCTATTGGCGAGTCGGTCTATTGCGAGTCGGTTGCGACACAGACCGCTGACGGGGAAAGACGTCGCGTGGCATCTGCCTATTCCAAGACCTTCCACGCCGCTGCGCACGTTTTTGCTTTTTGCTTGCTTGCAGTGTGTGTGGGTGTGTGTGTGTGCGTGTGCCTCGCTTAGGGTTTTTGTTCGTGGGGCTTTGCTTTGCGGGCTGTGTTTGTGCTTTCGGATGTCGGGGATGGGTTGATTGGGGCTTTGCTCGTGTTGTGGGTATTTTTCGTGTCTTTTTTTCTTTGAATCTCTATCCGTCTTTCGTAATATACTATTCATATATAATATAATACTATATATATTTATATATACTTATATACCTTATAATATATATATATATATATATATATTATATAACATCTAAATTTAATAACATTAAAACATATATATATAACATAATTATATATAAGTATGTATCCTATACTACTATACTAGTCATATATACAAATATATAATTAGTAACTCCGATTAGATGATATTGCATAAATATACATATGTAAGAGAATTCGCACGTCAATGTTTTATAATTCTCACAAAATAGATGTGTGACCTGTGAGTGTGTGTGGCGCGTTGCATGCGTGTTTGTGTGTGTGTTGTGAAGAGCAGACAGACAGACAGACAGACAGACCAGGCAGGCAGACAGATAGCGCACAGACAGACACCAACAGCAGAGGCAGACAGACAGATAAGACAGAAAGTGAGATAGAGAGGGGACAGAACTGGACAGTATTGCGGACTGACAAACAGAGAAAGAGACAAACAGACAGACAGTTAGACACAATAAACAGACATCAAGACTACCATGCACTTCCCAACATAAACAAGCATAAATTAACATGCAATTCACAGCAACCTAATGCACAATACTTGAATCAACACCGTTATTTCATAAACCTGGCCCTTCCCACAAATGTATTAGTTACCACGCGTTCCAGTCAACGAAAAAGGATCTTGTGGATACATAAAAGATAGTATATAATTACTTGAAGGAAATACCTTGGTCTTGCCTTAATTCATTATCCCTTTGTTTTTTGTTTTTTGTTTTTTTTTTTATTGCCAACGAGGACAGATATCTGAATAGGAAATAACATAAATATTTTCCCTTAACAGATAAAAATTATAAATTATAAATGTCGACTTTTAATCCCCTCACTGAACACCTAATACCGAGGTCCTCCACTCCCTGAAAAAAACAGCTCCTACAACAACATCCTCAAACATGTTAATGGGTCAACGAAAGCCTGCTTAAGCAACACGTCACATCCCCCCATTCACACAGGCTTATGTCATCGTTGTATTTAGGAGCGCTTCTCTCCATTCTTGGCCCAGCATCGGCCAGGACTCTCTCTCTTCTCTTCTTCCTCTCTTATTCTCTCTCTCTCTCCTCTCCTCCTCTCCTACTCTCTCTCTCCTCTCTCTCTTCTCTTCCTCTCTCTCTCTCTCTCCTCTCTCCTTCTCTCTCTCTCACACACACACACACACCCACACCACCCAACACACACACACAACACACACACACACCACACTCACTCACTCACTCCTCACCAACTTTCACTCACTCAACTTCACTCACTCATCTTCACTCAAACTACCGCCACCTCGCCTCTTACACCACGTCTCCTACCCCCTCCTTCCCTTTCTTCTTCCCTTCACTCAGCGCTCCCGTCCTCTTGCACACCCCCTTCAGCCCTCTCTCCTACTCTCTCTCTCTCTCTCTCTTCTCTCCCTCTCGTACTCTCTCTCTCGTCTCCTCTCTTCTCGTCGAATACCTTGTACTATTCCTCGTCGCTCTCTGTCACCACTCTCTCTTCTCTCTCTCTCTCTCTCTCTCTCTGTTCTCACTTGTCTGTCTCTTTCTCTGCTTAGTCAATCCTGTCTTTTGTCTCACCTTATCTATAACCCTCTCTGTACTTCCTCGTTCTGCCCAGCGTGCTTTGTCTTGTTGTCTGTCTTGTTTTACTCTGCCTCTCTCTCTCTCTCCTCTCCTCTTCTCTCTCTCCTCTCTCTCTCTCTCTCTCTCTATCTATCCTATCTATCTATCTATTCCTATCTATCTATCTATCTAATCTATCCTATCTATATCTTATATTATTATATATCATCTACACTATTCTAATCTATATTTTATCCCATCCTACCTCTATCTCCCTACTCCGCATAACCGTCATCACTACACGCCTCTATCTTTCACCCTTATCTTCTTCCTCATTCTTGCCATATCGCAGACTCCCTCCTCACTCCATCCATTTTCCGGCGGCTACAATGCGGCCGTCTACCTTCTTCCGAGGCCGCCCACTTTTTGCCGGCCGCCCGGACGGCGAGGACTCGCGCATCCCCGCGGCGTCCCGTAGAGCGAAAGCCCCACACGATCAATTGATACATGACCTCTGATGCGAAGGGGCGAACTACTTGACCCCCTTATTGTGAGCCATTGCGTTGGGGGGACGACTGTCGGTCGTGGGACGGACCCAGTTCTGAAGAGTGGAAGATGGGCAGGAGCAGGAATGCATATATCGTGTTATGTGTATTATCACTATTATTTATGCTACTTATGTGTCATCATGCATACCTTCTACCTCCTATGCACCTACAATACCCACACCCAATTAAAGCGGTAACCACTTCCTATAGTTCATCACTAGCCTACCCACATTTCCCCCTCCCCCTTCCCCCTCCACCCCCTACTT
>NW_020871340.1:172650-175150 GCF_003789085.1 Penaeus vannamei | reverse complement strand
AGTGGTAATAGCAATAGTAGTAATAGTATCATTATCGTTGTCATTAGCAATATCAATATCATTATCATCATCATCATGATATTTTCTACCGAATGCATATATAAATAGTCTAAATATAGATCTATTAACCTAATGGACCTGGAATATGCTCCTACTATTTTTGTCATCATTAACGTTAAAAGATAATGGTTCGAGAACATGTTACTATTATCATCATTATAAAGACATCTTAATGTGATGAAATATTTGTAGATGTAAAAGTCAAACTTTATATCTTGGAGTCTTAAATTATCAATATATTATATTACGTTATCATAGTAGCCATTGAACTAAAAGCCGTCATTGCAACAATGTCTCCAACTTTAACGAAATTAGATGAACTGCAATTATCTATGTTGCAGTAATCTGGGTTCAGTAACACGTAATCTAATCCCCAGTGAATTAAAATGCGCAACAAAAGTTTGTAATTTGTGGCATATTTGCTGCAACTACTCTAAATATACCTTTATATAACGTAGCTTGCTTAACTAACCCAGACTAAGTTTGTGTTTCACCGTCAAGCGTTGGGTTTCAATGCGGTTTGGTTAACGAAGACAAAGCGTCATTCACTTTAGGGAACTTTTTTTAAGATACATATTCGGATATGTCTCAGCGAATTATTTTCAGAATATAGTATGCCAACTATTTTTCCCTCCCGATATTAGGATATCTGATCTATAAAATGCCTCTATTGCTCTTTACTCCTATATTTTTTTTTCTTAGCATTCTCTAAAAAAAACAACCGATACCTTATATTTCTGGAATGGAAGCACTGTACTCTGTATAAGATTCCAGCAAATATTTCATCAGAGCAAGCACTCATCCCCCGCCATTCATTACCAGGGAAGCATGTTTACGTAATCGGAGACCCGCCGGCGATAGTAGGCATTATGCTACATTACAACCTACTCTCTGCCAGGGCTCGTAATATCTTCATGTGAGCGAGTAATTGTAGCTTCATCTGCCCCGCTGAGACCTATTTTTTAAGCTCAAGCGGACTAGCTCGGTAATTGGAGGCACAGGGCAACCCAACTGTGCTGTCCCGGGCAGGGAGAAGTGGCAGGGCTTTCACGTGGAGGCGGCGAGGAAACTCCAGAAGTGGGAAATGGTTATAATGCTATGGTTGTTCGGTGTGGGAAATGTTATAATGCTTGATGTGTTTATAGTGAATGAACAATGATTAATGCCATGATAACAATGATGAATCAATAATCAGAATGATGATTATAATAATGATAACAATGTGTAATGATAATAATGATATCAATAATCAGAATGATGGATGAATAATGATGATGAATGATAATCAGATTCAGGATAACAAAGATAATGATGATAATTATAATTGAAAAAAAAATGCTAATAGTAACACCAGTGTGGAGTGATACCCGAGTAACTTATCTTGATAATTATAATCATAATAAGGATGGTGTAATGGAAGATGATAATGGTGATAATACTGATGAAAGTGATAGTAATGATAATGATGATTACATTAACAATAGTAGGATGTAATCTCTACTATAACAATAAAGTAATGATAATAAATAAAACAATAATAAATAATGCACTAGTAATTGCTGTTGATGATAATTACAGTGCTAATAATAAATGATAGTAATATGTGATAGTAATAATGGCAATGATAACAAGTAGTGATAATAATAGACTAATAATGATGAATAGTACCAACTCCAACAACTACTACTAATGGTAATGATACTAATGATAACAATTAATCAATGAGATGAATAATAGATAATGATGAGATGGTATGATGCGATCATTAATAAAGGATAATAATAATTAATGAATAGATAATTGATGGATAAATAAATATTGTAATTAACAGATGATAATGATAATAAATGATAATAGATAATAATAATTGATATTGATGATGGATAATGATAAGGGGACATAGAAAAGCAGTGATAATGAACTAATTGATAATAATAATATACGATAATAATAACAATAATGATATGATAATAACGAATAATTATAAATGAATAGCTGATATGATGAATGATAAAAATGATAATCATAGTAATAATGCTGATGTACGATACTAAATAGTAACGTGATAATGAAAATGATAATAATAATAATGATAATGAATAAGTAGTTATATAGTATCATAATGATTTTATGCTATATGATGATAATACTAATTAGATGATAATGACGGAAATATGTTAATAGTGTTACCAAATGATAATTAGTCAATGATATATAATAATGAATTAATATGATAATGAACAATAACCAATTCATAATAAGATAAATGACAATGCTGACAATAATAATGTCAGTATTGATAAATTAATTCCAAATAGAAAATCTTTAAGCCATACACTTTACCCCCCCCCCCCAAAAAAAAAAAAAAAAAAAAAAAAAAAAAAAAAAAAAAAAACAGGAATGTGGCTTATACATCATTAACCTGAAAATTGCAACAGTC
>NW_020871340.1:130093-132387 GCF_003789085.1 Penaeus vannamei | reverse complement strand
GTACGATGCACACACACACACACACAACACACACACAAACGAAACAGACAAACACAAAACGAACAGGCACAAAGATACAAAACAAAGAAACAAGAACAATGGAGAGAAAGAGAGAGAGAGAAAAAAAAAACAAGAATATCTGACCCCAATAATTTCCCCGTATGCCAAGACCTGGTAATGTTTCCGATAACCAGAGCATAAGACATACCGTAGCATGCTCGTGGTAATCATGCCGTCCTTTCGTGCCATAAAGTGGTATGATCTGCTGCGCTAATTAGCTCATTAGCGGGAATTACCTTCACCTTTGAACCACTTGTGTTTGACACCTGTTTATATGTTTCCTTCGTGGTTGCCAGCATTTAATTACCCTTTAGATTGAAAGAGGGAGGGGAGGGGAGGGAGAGGAGGAGGGGAGGGCAAGCAGAGCGCATGCAACTCCGTTTTCTTTGCGGGGATGATGTGTGAGGGGGGTGGGAGGGGGACTATAAGAAAAAAATAGGATGTTTGTTTACGTTTATTTTTATAGCTTTTGTTCGATTTTCTGTTGATTATTTGTTCTGGGGGAATATTCCTTTCTTCTTCTCTCTACTCTCTCTCTCTCTCTCTCTTCTCTCTCTCTCTCTCTCTCTCTCTCTCTCTCTCTCTCCCTCTCTCTCTCTCTCTCTCTTCGCTCTCCTCTCTTTTCTCTCTCTCCCTCCTCCTCTCCTCTCCCTCTCCTCTCTCTCCTCCCTCTCCCTCTCCCTCTCTCCCTCTCTCTCTCCTCTCTCTCTCTCTCTCTCTCTCTCTCTCTCTCTCTCTCTCTCTCTCTCTCTTTCTCTCTGCTCCGTATATTCGTCGAGGTTCAGGCAATTTCCAATCTGTTTCAGGTCAACGAAACAAGTTTATATAAAACGATTCACTGTAACCTGATCGTTACAAGGAAGACTGGAAGAAGAGAAGAAACAAGGAGGTGAGGAGGAATGGTGGAGAAGGAGGTAAAGACGAGAAGAGGAGAAGGAGATAAGGAGGAGAGGAGGAGAAGGAGGTAAGGAGGAAGGGAAGAGAAGGAGGTAAGGAGGAGAAGAGGAAAAGGAAGGGTAGAGGGAGAAGAGGAGAAGATTGAATAGAAAAGGGATAGGAGAATGGAAATAATATATATGCACATTTATACATGGATTGAGAGGGAGGAGAGGAAAAGAGAGAAAATGAAGTAAAGGGATAGGAGAAGAATAGAGAAGGAAGAGAAGAAGAGCGAAAATGGGGGAAGGGAAAAGCAAAAAAAAAAAAAAAAAAAAAAAAACGAAAACAAAAAACGTGGAGAAAAGGGGAGAGAAAGAAGAGAGGTACGAGTAAATGGGAAAGGTAAAGAAGAGGAAGCGAAAGTGGTAAAAGGATAGATATCAGAAAACATGAAAAGAATAGAACGGAGGTGAAAAAGAAAAGAAAAAATGGCTAGGTATAGATGGGAAAGACAGAGAACAAAGAACAAACAGATGAGAAACGAAAGAGAACTAGAACACACTGGAAAGAAAATATCGATCAGAATAGATAAAGAAACGAAAAGTGAAGAAGAAAAGAAAGGAAAACAGAACACACTGGAAAGAAAAAAAAGAGAAGTCAGAACATATAAAGATTCGAAAAGTGAAGAAGAAAAGAAAAAAAAAGAAGAAAGAGAAGAAGACAGAAGAACAAAAAAGTCAAGAAGAAAGAAAGGAAACCCCGAAATAAAGAAGAAAGAGGAAGAAGACAGAAGAACAAAAAAGTGAAGAAGAAAAGAAAGGAAACCCCGAAATAAAGAAGAAAGAGGAAGAAGACAGAAGAACAAAAAAGTGAAGAAGAAAAGAAAGGAAACCCCGAAACAAAAAAGAAAGAGGAAGAAGACAGAAGAACAAAAAAGTGAAGAAGAAAAGAAAGGAAACCCCGAAATAAAGAAGAAAGAGGAAGAAGACAGAAGAACAAAAAAGTCAAGAAGAAAAGAAAGGAAACCCCGAAACAAAAAAGAAAGAGGAAGAAGACAGAAGAACAAAAAAGTGAAGAAGAAAAGAAAGGAAACCCCGAAATAAAGAGAAAGAGAAGAAGACAGAAGAACAAAAAAGTGAAGAAGAAAAGAAGAAAACCCCGAATAAAAGAAGAAAGAGAAGAAGACAGAAGAACAAAAAAGTGAAGAAGAAAAGAAGGAAACCCCGAAACAAAAAGAAGAGGAAGAAGACAGAAGAACAAAAAACCCGAAATAAAGAAGAAAGAGGAAGAAGACAGAAGTACAAAAAAGTGAAGAAGAAAGAAAGGAACCCCGAAATAAAGAAAAAAGAGGAGAA
>NW_020871340.1:105669-108735 GCF_003789085.1 Penaeus vannamei | reverse complement strand
AGAGGGAGGAAAGAGAGAAAGAGAGAGAAGAGAGAAAGAGGAAGAAGCAGGAAGAGGGGGGGGAGAGAGACCAGAAGGAGGAGCGAGAGTGAGAAAGAGAGGAGACAAGCGGACCGAGCTAGTGCGAGTAGATGTAGATGTGACGAGAGAAGCGAGCAATGGACCGAGAAGGGAAGAAGAAAAAGGAAATGGAGAGAGGAACGAGAGAGGAAGAGGGGAGAGAGAAAAAGAAAGAGGAGAAAAGAAAAAGGAAAGGGTGAGAGAGAAGGAAGGAAGGGAAAAAAAAAAAAAAAAAAAAAGAGGAGAGGAGGGGGAAGGAAGAAAGAAGAAGGAAAGGGGAGGAGGAAAAGCAGAAAAAAGGGAAAAAGAGGGAAAAGAGGAGAAAAAAGGAGGGAGAAGAGGGGAAGAGAGAGAGAAGAGGGAGGAGGAGAGAAAAGAAGGAGGGGAAAGGGAAGGAGGAGGGGAAAGGAAAGAAGAGAAGAAGGAAGAGGAAAGGAAGGAAGGGAAGATAGGAAAGAAAGGAGAAAAAGGGAAGGAAGACAGGGTAGAGAGAAGGAGAGGAAAAGGAGAAAACAGATCAAAATAGGAGGGAACGCGCGAGTGAAGTGAGTAATTTGCAAGACGAAGCGAGAGAAGCGAAGTGAGACAGACTTGAAGAAAGAGGAGGGAGAGGAGAGGAGAAGAAGAAGAAGAGAATGGAGGAAAAGGAAAGAAAAGAAGAAGGACAATAAAAAAAAAAAAAAAGAAAAAAAAAGAAAAAGAAAAAAGAAGAGAAAAAGGGAAGAACGAAAGAGAAAACTGAAACAGAGAGAGAAGAAAGAGAAACGCGAGAAAAATAGCACGAGAGAAGAAGAAAACAGAAAACGAGAGAACAGGAGGAGACTATGATGAGAGAGGGAGAGACGAGGAAGAGACCGAGATGCAGAGCAGAGAGCAAGAACGACACTGCACGGACGGAGGAAGAAGGACCAGAACAGACCAGAACAAAACAGGACCAGGCAGACAGAGACAGACAGACAGACAGAGGAACAGAGACAGAAACCCGACACGACAGGACAGAACAGACAGACAAAAGACAAAGAAATAAGAAAAAAAAAAAGTGAAAGATGAGGAGTGAAATATAAAATTACGGATAGGGATAGAAAATAGACAAAAAGAAGGAAGCCGAAAGCGAAATGGCTGGTGAAAAACGGAGAGAGAGAAGAAGATAGTCGCGACGAGAGAGAGAGAAAGAGAGACCCGAGAGGTGAGAAGGGAGGATAGAAGGCGACGGAGTGGGAGGGGCAGCCATGAGCGATGGAAATAGGGAAAGAGACGGGAGAGGAGAGAGACAGAGAGTAGAGAGGAGGAGAGGAGAAAGGAGAGGGGGAGAGGAGAGAGATGATCTGGAGAGCCGACCTGAGTGAGGACCTGAGGAAGAGGAGGGGAGACTGAGGGAGAAGAACGCAGAGAGAAGAGGAGGAAGAGAAGAGAGGATAGCAGAGAAAGACAACGAGAGAAGAAGGCGATGGACAAGAGACGCGGACGAGAGACGACGAGCACGATGCGAGAGACAGAGGGAACGGAGAGTGGAGTCTGACGAATTCAAGAGAGCAGAGAGAGAGGAGCGGACGGAGGCGGATTCGAGATGGAATGAGAAGCCAGCAACGAGGAGAAGCAAGTTCGTGAAGCGGTCAGACAGAGAGAGGATGGAGAAGGAGGCGACGAAGAGTCGATTGGAGGAGAGCCATACAGGAATCACTGGAGGATGATTCATGCGGCATCCGCCGGCAGATGCATACTAGGAACCACGAGAGTAGGCCATCAGTTACCGAGATTCTATCAACAGACACTTCGCTCGTGTGAGTTACGATAGAACACAGGGAGAGAGAGAGACGAGAAGAGACGAATGATGAGACGACGAGACGAGAGAGACTATCGGAGGAGAGAGAATGTTTGTGAGGAGAGAGAAGAGAGAGAAGAGCGAGATGAGAGAAATCCTGGAGAGAGAGAGAGAGGAGAGGAGACCAGAGAGAGAGACTAGAGAGAGAGAGCAGAGAGAGAAGAGAGAGACCAGACAGACAGAGAAAGAGAGATTAGATAGATAAAGATAGATAGATAGATAAATAGACATAAGATAGTAGATAGATAGGCATAGATAGAAGACGAGAGAGAGAGGAGAGAGAGAGAGAGAGAGAGAGAGAGAGAGAGAGAGAGAGAGAAGAGAGAGCAGAAGCACGAGAGAGAGAGAGAGAGAGAAGAGAGAGAGAGCAGAGAGAGGTGAGGCTGAAGAGAGATGTGTTTGTCATCCAAAATATTTGAGAATGCAGACAGCACCCAGTCTGCAGGCCACCAGAACAGATTTTGAATTAATTGAGTTCCTTTTTTCTCTGTCTCTTACTCTAGGGCAAGGAGAGGGTTCAGTACTTGCAAATGAAGTCAACGACTTTTTAAATCTCTCTCTCTCCCTCTTTCTGTCTCTCAGTCTCTCTCTCTCTCTCTCTCTCTCTCTCTCTCTCTCTCTCTCTCTCTCTCTCTCTCTCTCTCTCTCTCTCTCTCTTCTCTCTTCTCTCTTCTCTCTCTCTCTCTCTCTCTCTCTCTCCTCGTCTCATCTCTCTCTCTCTCTCTCCTCTCTCTCTCTCTCTCTCTCTCTCTCTCTCTTCTCTCTCTTCTCTCTTTCTGCTAATCCATTTTTAAATTGCCCGCCTTCTCTCCTCCCTCTCCTCCATTTCCCCTCCCTGCTTCCTCCTTCCCTCCATTCGCCTTTCTTCCTCTTCTCCATTCCGCTTCCTTCCCGCTCACCTCCCTCTCCCTCCCTCCCTCTTTTCCCTTCTTCTTTCCCACCTTCCTTTTGCCCTCTTCACTCTTTTCTTCTTCCCTCCTTTTATCTCCTTCTTTCCTTCCCTATTCCCTCCGGTCATTCCCTCCTCTTCCCTCTCTCCCTTCTCCCTCCTCTCCTTCCCCCGCATTTCCCTTTTTTTTCCCTCCTCCCCCTTCCCATCCCTCTCTCTCTCCCTCCCTATCTCCCCTCCCCCATTTACCTCTAATCTCCCTACTTCCCACCCTTCCTCCCCTTCCTTGCCCCCT
>NW_020871340.1:78169-83169 GCF_003789085.1 Penaeus vannamei | reverse complement strand
GGATTTTGAAGATTGGTCCGATTGTGCCTGTAAAGAGGGGGATAGTGGTATTCAAAGTGGTATCGCGATGTAGTGGTATAAAAAGTGGTATTAAAGCCATATAAGGTGACGAAGGAATGAAAATCATAATGACGTTACCACCATACCGTAATATTTTAGCTTCGTTAACATTTTTGTATTGAGGATAAAGGCAGAAAACCACTTAAGATCAACGAAATTGCTGCAGTGGCAACCGAGGGAGCGACAGGGGTTGGTACCTGAAAATAAATTGTGTAATCTCTCTCTCTCCCTCTCTCTTTCTGTTTCGCTTTCTCTCTCTCTCTCTCTCTCTCTCTCTCTCTCTCTCTCTCTCTCTCTCTATCCTATCTACCTATCTTTCTCTCTATTTCGCTTCCTCTCTCCCTCTCTCTTTCTCTCTCTCTCTCTCTCTGTCTCTCTCTCTCTCTCTCTCTCTCTCTTCTTTCTTTCTCTCTCTCTCTCTTCTCTCTCTCTCCTCTCTCTCTCTCTCCTCTCTCTCCTCTCTCTCTCTCTCTCTCTCTCTCTCTCTTCTCTCTCTCTCTCTCTCTCTCTCTCTCTCTCTACTCTCTCTCTTTCTTTCTCTCTCTCTGTTGCGCTCTCTCTCTCTCTCTCTCTCTCTCTCTCTCTCTCTCTCTCCTCTCTCTCTCTCTCTCTCTCCTCTCTCTCTCTCTCTCTCTCTTCTCTCGTCTTATTTTCCTTCTCCTACCAACGTAATCTTTGCCCCCATCTATAATCCAAAAATAATTTTACATCAACACTGGAAAATCTCATGTGGGAGAGTCTTTTGCAAAGTTCATGAACTTTGGGTCAATCACGAAAGTATATTGTATTGTATCAGTCTCTTTGGATCGGTAAAGGTACTTATGATAACTTTAGGTTACTGGTTCGGTTATTCTTTTCAGAATATTTTCTCAAAGTTTAGAAATGAGTTCGGAATTTTGAGTTATCTGTATAGCAATGTTGTGTTTGCTTTCTAAGGATCATTATTTTTCAGATTTTTTTTTTTTTTTCTAAGTTGAATTTTGATGAATCTAGATTTTTAGAAATTGATTATTGGTGAATCTAGGTTTTTTTAATGATTATTGATGAATCTAGATTTTCTAAATTGATTATTGATGAATCTAGATTTTCTAAATTGATTATTGATGAATCTAGATTTTTTTATTGATAATTGTTGAATCTATGTATCATTTTCAAAATCAACACACCAAGGAACATCTTATGTTTCATAATGATGTTGAATGATTTGTTTAATCTTTAACTCAAGATTATATTTCCGCTTATGACCTTTGGTTGGTAAAGAAGTCAAAGGAGAAAGAGTGGAGAAATGTGTTAACATAACTTGGTAACAGGATTTCGTAATTTCATGAAGATATTAGATATATCTCTTGTCAATATAGGAATAGCAGCGTGGATACATGAGCGCGCGAGTGTGTGTGAATGTTGTGTGGTGTGTGTGTGTGAGTGTGTGTGTGTGTGTGTGTGTGTGTGTGTGTGTGTGTGTGTGTGTGTGTGTGTGTGGTGTGTGGTGTGTGTGTGTGTAATGTGTGTATGTGTGTGTGTGTGTGTGTGTGTGTGTGTGTGTGTGTGTAAGTGTTGTGTGTGTTGGTGTCTGTGTATGTTGTGTGCGTGTTGTGTGTGTGAATCTTTCATCTATAATGCAAATATCAATTTTCATCACCATTGGAAAAACTTTGGGGAGAGAGAATGCTTCTTTTGTAAAGTGCATGAACCTTGGTCGATCATGTAGACAGTCTACTCGGAGTGGAAAAGATGTATTTTTCCCAAGAACAGGTTACTATGTGAAAGAGGGAACGAGAGAGAGAAAGAGAGAGAGAGAGAGAGAGAGAGAGAGAGAGAGAGAGAGAGAGAGAGAGAGAGAG
Source organism: Penaeus vannamei (assembly GCF_003789085.1). Classification (NCBI taxonomy): domain Eukaryota; kingdom Metazoa; phylum Arthropoda; class Malacostraca; order Decapoda; family Penaeidae; genus Penaeus; species Penaeus vannamei. Next base: position 81,268 of record NW_020871340.1, on the reverse strand, counting down.
AGAGAGAGAGAGAGAGAGAGAGAGAGAGAGAGAGAGAGAGAGAGAGAGAGAGAGAGAGAGAGAGAGAAGAGTGAGAGAGAGAGAGAGAGGAGAGAGAGAGAGAAGAGAAGGAGAAGAGAAGAGAAAGAGAGAGAGAGAGGAGAGAAACAGAGACAGAGACAGATTGACAGAAAGATATAGAGAAGGTAAACAAAGAGAAAATAGGGGAATATTTGTCCTTTCCCCACATATACCTGTGTCAAGGGAGAGAGGAGTGTGAGTCTCTGTGTGTCTGTGTCTGTGTGTGTGTGTGTCTGTGTGTGCTTGTGTGTGTCCGTGTTTGCGCACGTGTAAGCCCGTTCCAATTCAATATTTCTTGAAAATCTTAATATCATAAAACGTGTATATAACTTCCAAGAAATATGACAAGTGGAAAAAGTAAGGAGATGCGATAACCTGTAACTTGAATATCAATATTACTCTTTCTATCTTCTTTCTTTCTCTTTTTCTCTCTCACTTTTTTTCCTTTTCCTTGTCAAGATTCAAGATGAGATATACTTACTTGTCTTCCGTTATATCTTTTGTTGAATTAATATTTTCTTTATTATTATCAGCATTATTGTTCTTGTTAATGTTATTACTGTTATCATGATTATGTTCTACAGTCTTAGATTTCATGATATTATCTGTTGAAAGCTTCAAGAGTAAATTTGTAGTCATGTTCATCATCTCATTATCTTTAGTATTTCCCTAGCGTAAATGTCTTTTACTTTGTCTAATTTAGTCATTTATTTGTGTTATTACTATTATTATTATTTATCATTATTATTAATTATTATTATTTTATTATCATATTATTATTATTATTATTATATTATTTATTATTATTATATTATTATTATTATATTATTTATTATTTATTATTATTATTATTATTATTATTATTATTATTATTGTTATTATTATTATTGTTATTACATTAGTATTAGTATTAGTATTATTGTTATTATTGTTATTATCATTATCATTTTGTTATTACTATTATCTTTACTATTATACATTTGTATATGTGTATGTGTGTGTGTGCGTGTGTGCGTGTGTCCATATACATATGTATTTCTTTTTCATTTATTTCTTTCCTTTTTTTTGTCTTCTTTCTTTCTTTTCTTTTGCATGTCCAGCTTTCACGTTGATCCCAATCTTGTCTATCCTTTTGTCAAATTCTTTCGATACATCTTTGAGTGCGCCGGTGACAATAGGTATTGACAGTCGCCTTCATGGTTCGTGAGATTGCTACTCTTCTTTTCAGGGCTCTATGTTTCTCTCTCTCTCTCTCTCTGTCTGTCTGTCTGTCTGTCTCTGTCTCTCTCTCTGTCTGTCTGTCTCTCTGTCTCTCTCTCTATCTGTCTGTCTGTCTCTCTCGCTCTCGCTCTCCTCTCTCTCTCTCTCGTCTCTCTCTCTTCTCTCTCTCTCTCTCTCTCTCTCTCTCTCTCTCTCTCTCTCTCTCTCTCTGTCTCTCTGTCTGTCTCTCTGTCTCTCTCTCTCTCTCTCTTCTCTCTCCTCTCTCTCTCTCTTCTCTCTCTCTCTCTCTCTCTCTCTCTCTCTCTCTCTCTCTCTCTCTCTCTCATCTTTTTCTTTCTCTCTGAGTGTATATGTGTCTTTTATTTTAGTTTTGTTATTACTAATACTACTTCTATTGTTGTTGTTGTTGTTGTTTCTGTATCACTATCATCATTAGTATTATTGCCATTCGTGATTATTAATTTAATTTCGTCATCATTATAATAATTTTACTGAATGACCATTCCAGATATCATTATTCTTATCAGTAGACTACGATCACACCATCACTATCATCATCACCATTGTCACAATTATTATCACTATATTATCCATCATTATCTTCATCATCATTAAAAACAACACTTGATAGTTATTAAATTATTAACATTATAGTTTGCGTCATCATAGTCCAGTATATATATGATTATAACTTCCCCTTCATTATTATCACTGTACTAACAATGATAATGGCATGTTTTTGTGATTACCACTCATTGCAGTCACGCCTCATAAACATTGCAAATCTCACACGGCCTCATAAACCAGGTGTGAGTTTGTGTGTTTGTGTGTCTTCTGCCAATGACAATGATTTCGTAAACACAGGCGTGTCCCTGGAGTGTCAATGCAAAGACAGTTAAGTATTCTGTGGGAATTTACATAGCCACCTAACTTATTCTTTACGAGAGAGGGAGGGGAGGGAGGAGAGGGAGGGAGGGAGGGAGGAGGGGGAGGGAGGGAGGGGAGGGAGGGAGGGAGGGAGGGAGGGAGGGAGGGAGGGAGGGAGGGAGGAGAGAAGGACGAGGAGAAAGAGAGAGAGAGAGGAGAGAGAGAGAGAGAGAGAGAGAGAGAGAGAGAGAGAGAGAGAGAGAGAGAGAGAGAGAGAGAGAGAGAGAGAGAGAGAGAGAGAGAGAGAGAATGAAAATACAACTGTTATGTTGCATGCCTTGTCATCTGTCCTATTCCTACACTCCAATCGCCTATCTAAACAACCCCAAAGCAAACTAATCACAGAACAACTATCCATCCAACAAAAGATATTCCCCAATCAAGCTTTATCAAACCCCACCACAAACAAATATCAAACCATAAATAAATACAAAAAATCAACCATCCGTTTTTATCCAACCAGACATTACCCACAAACCATCAAAACATAAAAATAATAATAATGATAATAGTAATAATGATAATAATAATAATGATAATGATAATAAATAAATAATAACAAATGATAATAATAATAATAATAATAATATATAATAATAATAATAATATAATAATAATAATGATAATAATGATGATGATGATAATAATAATAATAATAATAATAATAATAATAATAATAATAAAAATGAAAAATAAATAAAAAAACAAATACACATTACGGATCATATGCCTCCTTCATAACATCTGAGTAGACGCAACCGCAGGATCATTTAACGAGAAGGACAGGTAAATTGCACGGAAAAAAAGTTCCCCAAAATTCGAGGAAAACTGGAAACGAGGTGAACTTGCGGTCATGTCCATTGCTCATGCTGTGTGATCACGACAAGCCAG
>NW_020871340.1:65669-70669 GCF_003789085.1 Penaeus vannamei | reverse complement strand
ATTTTCTTTTTTATTTTCATTTTTTCTTTTTCTCCTGACAACAGCTATTCTTATAAGCGACTGGAAAGTAGCAATTGAGATTTTTTTTTAATAATTATAGCTTTTCTTTTCTCTTGATATCGTTATTAAGTCCGTTACTGTTGAAATTGTTATTGCTATTATTGCCAGTGGTAGTGATATTGGTATTATTAAAAATGTGTTATCACTTTTATTTTTTATATATTTTTTGTTATCTTCATCATTGTTATTATTACTATTATCATTATCACTGTTATGATTGTTATTGTTGTTATCATTGTTGTTGTAATTATTGTTATTATCATTATCATCCTTATTGTTATTATATATCACCATCATAGCTATGATCATTATCATTAATGATATAATTATTGTTATCATTATCTTTTGTGCTATTATCATTATTACTATTACTGTTATTATTGTCATTATCATTATCATGATTATCATTATCATTACAGAATACTATTACTAACATCATTGTTGTTATTGTTTTTATCATTATCCTTTTTATTACTATTATAATCTTTAAAATATTTGTTATTATCATCATTATCACCTTTATTATTATTTTTTTCCTAATTATCAATATTACGACTCATTATCATTATCATTATCAATATCATTTTATCATTAATATTGTTCTCTTTTCCTTGTCATTTTTATATTGTCTGTATCATTCATTATTAATAGCATTTCCAGAATCACCATCATTATTGCTATGATTATCTTTATCACCAAATTACTAGCTATTACTGTTATCACTAAGCTTATCACTGTCCTTATCATCACTATAAACGTCCCAGTATCAATGTCATCATCACCTTTATCATCACAGTTATCTTAATTACCATGAATATGATAACCATCACAGTTATCTTAATTACCATGAATATGATAACCATCACTGTTATCTTAATTACCATGAATATGTTAATCACTGTTGCAAAGTATCCATGAAAATCATTCTTGTTTTCAAATTCAACATTGATATTGTTGCATTCCTCATTGAAATTCAGGCCATTACAAACGTCATTTACAACATCATTACCCTCATCATCACATTTATTTTCATCACCATCAGTAAAACCGAACTATTAATCACCATTACGAAAACAACGGTCAATAAACCAGGTAATAGTGCTATCCACCTACCCTCCCTCCTTCCCTCCTTCCCTCCTTCTCTCTCTCACACTCCTTTCTGCTTCTCTTCCTCTCTCCCTTCCATCCCTCCATCTCTCCTTCCCTCCTTCCTTCCTCTCTCTACTCCTTAACCTTCCTTCCCATCGTCCCTCCCACCTCCCCTCCATTCACTCTCCTCCTCCTTCCACTCCCGCTCTTCCTCCTCTTCCTCCCTCCCTTCCCTCTCCTCCCTTTCCTCCCTCCCTCCCTCCTCTCCCCCTTCCCTCCTCTTTCCTTCCTCCTCCCTTCCTCCTTCCCCTCCTTCCTCTCTCTTTCCCTCACCTCCTCCTTCCTTTTGTCCTCCTCACTCATACTTACCCCCTGCCACCCCTCCCCACCCTCCTCCTTCCCTCCCACTGCAACATTTGCAATATGCTGTCCTCATAAAATTCATAGTTGCAATAACCATGAGTGCCTTCCATCGGCAACTACCAGGCAATCTGCAACATGGCTGAGTCTTGCAATGAATTAGAATCTCCATAACTGTGCAACAATCTTGTTTTCTGATTATCGTTCTTCTTCTTCATCATCTTCGTCTTCTGTTTTTCCTAATTTCCTTCTCTTCTTATTTTATTTGCTCCTTTTGCTTGTTTTTTTTTTTTTTTTTTTTCTTCTGATCGTTTATTTTATATTTTCTTTGTTCATTTCCTCCTTTTCTTCTCCTTCTTTTTCCCTTTTCTCCTCCTTCTTTTTTCATTTTTCTTCCTCCTCATTCGCCTCCTCTTCCTCTTTTTTCTCGTTCCTCATTCCTTTTCCTACCTCTCTTCTATTTCTCGTTTTCTTCTTCTATCTCCTCCTTTCCTCCCCTCTCTTCCTCCTCCTCCTCCTCTCCTCCTCCTCCTCTCCTACGCACCCACCTTCTCTTCCCTTTCTCTCCTTCCCCCTCCCTCCCTCTTTCCTCTTCTTCTTTCTCTTTCAATTCATTCTCTTTCCCCCCCTTTCCCCCCTTTTCAACACTGACTTGCAACGTGACCTCCGTCTTGCAAATGACTGACCAGTTGCCACGATGACATTCAGAACACCAGGGCGACTGTTGCAACAGATTTGGCTAGAAACATGTGCAAACGTGCAGGAAATTCACCTTTGCAACATTGCGCCTCAGGGTATCGTGATGCACGCGCTTCGCAAGAGCTGCAATGCACGTTGTTGTGCAGAGTTTGAATATCTGAAGGTGGCTGTTGTGTAGTCTTCGTGTCGATTTATTAAGTCTTTTAGGGAGAGCAGAAGAGAGAAGGAGAGACAGGGGGAGAGGAGAGAGGAAGGGAGAGAGAGAGACGAGGATTGTAATTTAGTCTTTAGAGGAAGAGCGACGAGAGAGGAGAAAGAGAGTGAAGGACGATGAGAAGGTAGGAGGAGGAGCCAACTTCAAGACGTAGTATAAATTTCCGTATAATCAATTATTCTCTATGGCTCGTATGCAGAAGTCAGATGATCCATGGCTCAGCACAGTCGGCGCCAGTGGAACCGTATAGAAGAGAGAGTGCCTATTATAGCGACCGCCCCTGATGCCCACATCCAATTAACAACAACGTGTTTAGCGACCCTAGCGATGAAAATGTTTGAACACCCTACAAAGTCCAGCCCGCTTATGAGCCTGTACGCACTTGATCACGACGCCCTTCAACTCCACTCGTATATCCTGAGCAGCGTACCAGGCACGCCTACGACCTATACCCGCACCTCTCCACCCGACAGCAGAGAGAGCAGCTAACCCAATAAGTTCCCGTTTTCGAGCGAACAGATAGCATCAACCGGTCTCTCGAAAGTAACCCCTAAATTATAGCGAGAGAGAGAAGAGAGAGAGAGGAGGAAGGGGGAATGGGGAGTGGGGGAGGGGGAAGGGATAGGGAAAAAAAACAGACAATTGTAAGCTAATATCACCATATCATCAAATCTATGTATGCATATAAGGGATGATATCATTACAAAAATTATAAAACCTTATCTCTCTTCTCTCTTTCTCTCTCTCTCTCTCCGTCTCCCTCCCCCTCTCTCCCCTCCCCCCTCTCTCTCTCTCTCTCTCTCTCTCTCTCTCTCTCTCTCTCTCTCTCTCTCTCTCTCTCTCTCTCTCTCTCTCTCTCTCTCTCTCTCTCTCTCTCCCTCCCCCCTCTCTCCTTCTCTCTCCCTATCTTTCCCCCTCTCTCCTCTCTCTCTCTCTTTCTTTCTCCTTCCCTTCCTCCTCCCCTCTCCCCTCCCTCCGCCCTCCCCCTCTAGCTCTCTCACTCACTGCAATCCAAACCCAACCCCAACCTGCAACATTGAATGCAACCTGGACTTCACGTACCAATGACAGCACCTATGACGTCACACTCAATTGCAACGACAATGATTAAGAGCGTATCAAGTCTCTGGTCACACAAGTGCACCTGGGAAATAACTGCGAGGCGATAGAGCTCATTCCCTCCTCCGTTAAGCCTAGGATTCTCGACCAAAACGGCCTGCTTGGGCTTAGATCTGTTCCGCCTCGAGGTTGCAACGAACGGTAAGACAGACAGATAATGAAAGCGACTTTGAAAACAGGTGTTGAATTCGCGGTTGCTGTATCAATAGAAGCGCTCTAATGTAAGTACTGGTCTTATATAATTAACAGTAAGCACTAACTGGTGTTTAGATTTATCGTAAACTTCTCCACATCCTCGCTTCAACTCACTTCTCTCACTCATCTTCTGTCTCTCCTACTCTCCCTCGCTCGCTCTCTCTCCTCTCTCTCTCTCTCTCTTTCTCCTCTCTCTCTCTCGCTCTCTCCTCTCTCCTCTCTGCTCTCTCATCTCATCTCTCGTCCTTCTGTCTGCGCCTCTTCTCTCTCTCTCTTCGTTCATACAACGCTCTCTCAACATAATCTCATGCTTCTCATCTCTCTCTCTCTCTTCTTCCTTCTCTCTCTGGTCTCTCTTCTTCCTCTCTACTTCTCTCTTCTCCTCTCTCTGTTCCCTCTCCCTGCGTCGCCTCTCTTACTCTTCTCCCTCCCCTCTCTTTCGTCCTGACATCTATCTCCTCTGCGGCCGGCGCTCTTTTCTGCCCTCCTCTCCCTTCCTCTCACACATTCTTCTTCTCTTCTCTCCCTTATCTTCCCTTTCCCTTCTCTCTGACTCTCCTCGTCGCTCATTTCTCTCGCTACCTTCTCTCTCGCTTTTTTGCTACTTCCCATCCCGTCTTTCCACTTTATCTCCCTCTCCCATCTTCTATCTGTCCCCCCGGCTCAGTTTCTACTCTACCCTTACTCCTCCCCCCGTCGTCCTCCGCTTAACTTCCTGTGACGCCTACATCACAGCCTCTGCGTTTTGTAAATCTTGTCGATTGCGATTGCCCTTTTATCACCTATTCTTCTCCTGTTCTACATCCGCGCCTCTCAACAACATGCGTCGCCTCGTCATGCCCCTTCCAACCTTCCTTCCTCTTTCCTGCGAATCCCTTTACTTCGCTCAATTTCATTTCGCGTCCATGTCTCCCTCCCGTCATCCTCATCTTCTTCTTACTTCATTCTTCCTTACGTCTTCGTCGCTAGTTCGTCTTCATATCTTCATATCTTCTTTTTACATATACTCTCTTCTTCTTCTTTCCTCCTTCCTCCTCCTCCTCCTCTCTTCCTCCTCCTCCTCCTCCTTCCTCCTCCCTTCCGCCTCCTCTTCTCCCTTCCTCTTCCTCCTCCTCCTCTTCTTCTTCTTCTCCTCTTTCTTCCACTCTTCGCTCATTATTTTCAACAGCATGTCGACACAGAATCACAAAAAACGCCTAAACCTTCAGAGTTGAAATGTTGTGTGAATAAAAAGTGTCGAACGAAATGTATCAATGACGATTAG
>NW_020871340.1:58169-63169 GCF_003789085.1 Penaeus vannamei | reverse complement strand
TATCTTTATTATCATCATCGTCGCCATCATTATCATTATTGATTTTGTAACTAATAATACTACTTCTACTAGAAATGTCATTGCTATAACAGTTATTATTATTATCAGTATTATTGTTACCATTATTACTATTATTATCATCATGTTCATCATTATCATCATTATTATCCTATTCATCATTATCACTATCATCAATATTTTTGTTGTTGTTATTGTTATTATGATTATCTTAATTATTATTAGTAACATCATTAACATTAGAAGTAGAAGTAGTTATTACTATTTATGTCGTTATCATTATCATCATCATTTGTATTATTATTATCATTATCATCACTATCATTTCTATTATTGGAATCACTGAACTCATTACCATTATCTTCAATTTCATTTCTATTATTACTATTGATATGAGTATTAGTGTTGTTATCGCTAACACCTCATCTTTATTGTTTTTATCACCAATAAGTTGCAATTATGTTATTACTGTTATCGTTAGTTATACTTTCATATTTGATATTATAGTTTTCTTGCTGTTAAATTATCCTTCTCTTTCTTTTCTTCTTTTCTCTTTCTTTCTCTTCTTTTTCTTCTCTTCTCTTTTTTTTTTTCTTTCTCTTTCTTCTTCTTCTTCTTCTTCTTCTTCTTCTTCTTCTTCTTCTTCCTCTCCTAATTCTTTATTTCTCTTTCTGCATTATTTTTTTTCGTAATCAGCACCTATCTGCCTAAGCAAAGTATACGTATGTATATATATATAAAATCAACCTTCAGTTCTAGCAAAGATGATTTATGGGTCTTAAAGATAAATACTCGAACGAATAAAAGAGGGAATATAAATGATGAATAAAAGAAATCAAAGGGAGAAGTAAATAAAAAATATATAAACAAACAGACGGGTTTTAAAAAATGCTTCTAGATTCATTGACTTTTATCTCATAGAGTCTCCTTGGCAGGCGGTCCCAATCAGGGCTGGAAATTCTCAGCTGATGGCAGGGAGGTTGGTAAGGTGGCAGGGTGGCAGACAGCATGGAGGGAACCGGTGGCAGGGTATCGAGGTATGTCTCCTTTCCATCCTTTTATTCTATTGTTGGCAGGGTGGCAGAGGGAAAGGAAGGAAAAGGCTTGTAAATGGATAGGGAAAAGGAATTGATATATTGATATATAAATGAAAGAGCATTGATATATTTTTTTCAATACCTTTGTTCCCATAACTGTGGCAGGGTGACAGAGGGAGAGGAAAATAAGGATGGCACATGGAGAGGGAAAGAAGATACGAAGAAGGGAAAGAATGGTGGAAGTTAATTTTCCATCCCTTTCTCCCCCTAACTCCTGGCAGGGTATAGAGGCAGAAGAAAACAGGGTAAGAAGGAGATGAGAGAGAAAGGAACTAGAATAGAAAGATGGCAAGGTGGCAGAACAAAGGATAGAAAAGGTCTAAGGACAGTGAGGAAGAAGAGCAGTATGTTTACTTACCTCCTTTCTCTTTCCTTGGTGAAGGGAAGGGAAGAGAAGAGAGAAGGAAGAAGGAAAGAAAGGGAAGAGTAACTGAAGTGAATGGAAGGGAAATGGAGAGGAAAAAGAGAAAATAAATAAAGAAAAAATAGAAATGAAGGACACAAATGAAGTATAACGAGAAGGGAAGAAAGGAAAAAAAGAAATAAACCGAAAAAGAAAAAAGAGGAGAAAGAATAGGAAAAAAAGAGAAGACAGATAACAACAAAAGAAAAGAAAAAATGGGAAAAAATAAGACAGAAAAGAACAGAAGGAAAAAGAAAAAAAGAAAAATTTATATAAAACAAGAGAACAAGAAAGTAGACGAAAGTAAAATCAGATAATCCAACCCTCTCACCCTACCCCCCCCCCTTTAACCCATGGAAAAGGGGGGGAGGGAGGAGAGATTCATCTTAAAAAAAAAAAAAAAAAAAAAAAAAAAAGAGAGAGAAAAATATTTGTCCTTTAAAGCTTAAGGAAAGTAAATAAGTTCTTGGAACAGGTTTTCTTCTTACTCATCAATTTTATTATTGTTTATAGTTTTATGATAATCATGGATCTATTCGTCATTATCATTATTCTCGGTATTCTTATATACTTATTATTGTTATTTATACGAATTTCATGAAGATCAGGATATCATTATTATTTTACATTTACTCTAACTGTCATTGTGATCATTACTTTTGATATCACTGTTGTTCACCTTCGTCTTTACTGTTATTTTTGTTTTCATTATCATAATTGCTATTCGTATCATGATTATTGTTGTTATTGGTATTATCAATTATTGTTATTGCTACTATTATTGATATTATTATTATCATTATTATTATTATTATTATCGTTATGATTATTATTATCATCATTATCATTATCTTTATTTTCATTATTATTATTATTGTTATTACTATTATCTTTATTATTATCATCATTTTTATTACTATCATCATCGTTATTGTTATTACTATAATTGTTATCATTATCATTATTACTATCATTATCAACATAATTATCATTATTATTATTACTATTATCATTATTATCATTATCCATATTATTAGTATTATCTTTGACATTATCATTGCTATCATTGTCATCATTGCTATTATTAGTAGTAGTAATATTATCATTATCATTATCATTATTGTTGCTATTGTTACTCTTATTATCATTATTATCATTATCATTCTCCTTGTTATTAATATCATTATTATTATTATTATTGTTTTCTATATTGTCATTATTAGTAATATAATTATCATTATAATAACCATCCTTATTGTTATCATTATCATTATCAGCCATATTGCAGACATCTTTAGCATCCTCATCTTCATCATTAGCACTAATGCTGTAGTTGCAATCAAAATTATCATAATCATAATTTCTATAATAATCATATAATTATCATGATCATAATTTCTATGATAATCATATAATTATCATGATCATAATTTCTATAATAATCATATGATTATCATGATCATAATTTCTATAATAATATCATATATTATCATGATCATAATTTCTATAATAATCATATAATTATCATGATCATAATTTCTATAATAATCATATAATTATCATGATCATAATTTCTATAATAATCATATAATTATCATGATCGTAATTTCTATAATAATCATATAATTATCATGATCATAATTTCTATAATAATCATATAATTATCATGATCATAATTCTATAATATCATATAATAATATCATGATCATAATTTCTATAATAATCATATAATTATCATGATCATTATTAACACCATCGTCGTTATCCTGAACACCATCCTCGTTGTTATCATTTTATCATTAAGATGATTATGATTGTTGTCAGTGTTATCATTATCATTGTCATCCTTTGGCTTATCATTATCAGTATTATCTCTTGGGAAGAGAAAGGCAGACATGACGTAGAACAAGAGGAACATGGACAATCAGTCATGTACAATCTCTCTGTGTTTCTTACATGGTTAATATCTTTCTTCTTATTTTCTCTTTTATTCCCTTTTCGGCTTCCTCTACTTTCGGTTCCATTCTCTCGCCTGTTTTTTTCATCTTTATATCACCCCTCATTCTGTTTCTTTTTGTCTGTCTGTGTGTGTCTCTCTCTTTTCTCTCTCTCTCTCTCACTGTGTGTGTGTGTGTGTTTGTTTGTCTATGTGTGTGTGTCTCTATCTCTCTGCTTGTCTCTATCTCTGTCTGTCTGTCTCTGTCTGATGTGTGTGGNAGAGGGAAAATGCTTAGCCACCGAGGAAACAGCACCTTCGACCCGAACAAAGGTTTAATGAAGAACTCTGCTTGCTGCTCCATAGGGGCTCCAAACGCGGCTCTTCTTATTGTACAAGAGGGAAAGGCGGTTCAGTCTTATCATCCATACTTATTATCATATTTTACGTTTTATTGTACATCATTATTGAATTAATCATTATGTATTAATCATCATCTTACTATTCTTATGTTTTCATTATAGCAATCATTTAGCATATCGATTATTATCATCATTTTCATTTTTCATTATTATCAAGCATTTCATTTATTCTATTATCATTCCATTTTCATATTATCCAAATACTTTCTTCATTATATCCATTATGTCATTTTAAAACTATATATTTCTTACATCATATTTTATATTATCATTCATCATTATTCTCTTATCATATATATCATTATTTGTCATCGATTACTTGTATAAGTTTTTTGTATGTCATTTCAGATTATTGCTCTTGTACTAGATATTAATTAACCTTCCACTGTTGACCTCTGCTGTGGCAATTTTTTTTTTTTTTTTTTTTTTTTTTTTTTTTTTTTTTTTTAAAGTGAATTTGAAGTCTTGCGTGATCATCAGATTGAAGTTCTGAAGCCCTGATAAACTTCAATGAAGAGTGTCAGCGAAGAAGTTGGATATTTTCTTTTTTTTTTTTTGAATGAGTGTGAATCTGCATTGTTTAGAAGTTCAGTGACTTTGATGAAGTTGAAGGATTTTCCTGGTGAAGTTTTTTGAAGTTACCTCATGTTTGATCTTTGTTATGACTTTCTTTTCTTTTCTTTTTTTTTTTTTAATCCACATGAAATTCCTTTGACTATGATGAAGACAAGACCATTCCCTCTTTTGATTTCTGTTTGAAGTTAAAAGTTCTGAACTCCACGTGAAGTTTACTGAAGTGTGACTGCGATGAAGTTGAAAGTTCCTCCCTGTCTAATCTGTGAAGTTCTGTGGATGTCAGAAGTCGTGATAAAGTTCGAAATCTTTAATGTCTGACATCTGTAATATTCCTCGGCTGACGAAGTTCAAGTTCTGTGAGGTTTACCTTGGTGAAGTTATTTGAATCGTGACCTTGATAAAGTTGGAGGCAAAAGTAACTTTCTTCTTATTCTTTTTGTGCAATTGCTTTTATCTGATGCTTTGGTAATACATTTCCTTTGCCGTGAATAAAGTCACACACACATTTACGCAGAAAATGTGATATATGGAGATAGATAGATAGATAG
>NW_020871340.1:48169-53169 GCF_003789085.1 Penaeus vannamei | reverse complement strand
CCGGATAGATAAGCAGAGGAATGTATATCTATCAGACAATTTAGACAAATATATATTTAATTCTGTTTATAAACATGTCCGTATATATGAATATTTATTGGGTCGTGCCTCTCACAGTCTTAACAAACTGACTATAATTTTCTGACTATTCTTCTGTGAACTTTTATTTTATGCATAGTATCGAATTTTCCGCAAAGATATTGATATTCCTGTCTACCGTTCATATCGTAAGTATCAGCACTGCATAATTATGATAATGATGATAATATATAAATATAATAATAATAATAATAATAATAATATAATAATAATAATAAATAATAATAATAATAATAAGTATAGTAATAATAATAATAATATAAAATAATAATGATAATAATAATAATAGTAGCAGTAGTAGTAGTAGTAGTAATTAATAATAATAATAATAATATATAATAATAATATAATAATAATAATGATAACAATAACAATAATGAACTGGATTTGTACATACGAAGTTTAAAATTCAAATAGTGAACTAGATTTGTAGACAAAAGTTACTAATTCTACCTCCTTTCCCACTCTGCGTTGCTAACAAAGCACAAGGCAATCTCATCACTTAACTATTCATGTTGACAAATCTCTGTACAAATTCTGCGCGCGTGTGTACAGCGGTGTGCGTGCTTGCTTTCAAACGACGAGGCGAGGGTATAGAATGTAACAGAATAAATAAGAAGCCAATACATGGAAAGCACTTCTTCTTTTGTCTCTGTTGGCTGTCCACGTCGTTTATTTTTGTGGTTTCTTCTCTCTCTCGCGCTTTTCGTCTGTTGTGGGTTTGTCTCGTTCGCTGGCTCTTTGTATGCGAGTATGAGATGCGGATAGACAGTCATACACGTAGGTAGGCATACATGCTAACACACATACGCACACACAACACACACAGACACACACACACAACACACACACACCACACACAGACACACACACACACACACACACACACACACACACACACACCACACACACACACACACACACACACACACAGACACACACACACACACACACACACACCACATTCCCACACACACAAACACATTTTCCAAACATATATATATATAGGATTTGTGTTCATACGCACATACAACTTTGCACGCGCGAACACACACGAATGGAATAAGTTCCTACTTAAACGTCACTTCTACCGCTTGCACAAAATACAATTAAATTCTTTTAGCCTTTTAACGGCCTTTGTCTTCAGTTTCTGAGTTGCTTCATCCCCTGTTCGTGCATCTTTTCATGGTTGTATTTTTTCGTTGCTTTTTCTTCCCTCTCTCTCTCTTTTTTCTTTCTTCTCTCATCTCCTTTCTTCTTGTTCTTGTTTTTTCTCTTTAGTTTTTCTTCTTCTTCTGTTTTATCTCTCTTCTCTCTATAGCTTGTTCTTGATTTTCTTTCTCTCTCTCTTTTTTTCTTCTGTTTCTCTCCTTCTCTTCTCTTCTCCCTCTGTTCTTCATTTCCTTTCATTCTCTTCTCGTCTCCTTCTGTTCTTTATTTTCTCTCCTCTTCTCTCCTCCTTCTGTTCTTTATTTTCTCTCCTCTTTTCTTCTTCTGTTCTTCATTTCCTTTCCTCTTCTTTATTTATTTCTCTCCTCTTCTCTCCTCCTTCTGTCATTTATTTCCTCTCCTTCTCTTCTCTTCTCCCTCTGTTCTCTATTTCATTTCCTCTCCTGCTCCTTTCCTGTTCCTTTTTTCCCCTCTTTCTCCTCCTTCTCTTCTTCATTTCCTCTCCTTCTCTTCTCCCTCTGTTCCCTCTTTTTCTCTCTCTCTCTCTCTCCTTCTCTTTCTCCCTCTCTGTTCTTTTTTCCCTCTCTTCTTTCCCTTCTTGCTGAGTTGTGATCTTTCCCTTCTTTGCGTAATTCCACCGGCTTTCCGAGGTCAATTTTTACGCTATTTTTTATCTCTCATTCTCTCACGTATCGTTTGCTCGCGTCTCTTCGCTGCTCTCTTTTTTTCACATGCCAAGGTCGTCGATGTTGGACGATGTCGTTAACCCCTCTTTCTCTTTCTCTTTCTTTCTTTCTTTGTCTGTTTTTTTTTCATTTTCTTTCTTTGGCTGTTTCTCTTTCTCTCTCTTTATCTCTCTGTCTCTGTCTCAGTCTCTGTTTCTCTCTCTCTCTCAAATAATAAACAAACTCATTTAAAACAAACACAGACCTTCCCCCGTAAACAAAACAAAACAAAAGCAATAAACACACACGCACACCACAGAAGCTAAAAAAAATAAATAAATAAATAAACGACAACAAAAAAACTAATAAACAAACTCATTTAAAACAAACACAGACCCCCTGCCACCCCCCCCCGTAAACAAAAAAACAACAACAAAAACAGACGCAAAACCACGTGACCTTTGCATGCTGTCGAGTCGAGTAATTAGTCTTAACGAACTTAACGTCACGACCCTATGTAAAGCGACGCAAAGGTCATTTCGTATTATTTTCCAGTGACGTGTGATTACGTCGACGGTGGCAAGAAGTAGGGAGTAAAACCGCTAGGAATTGAAAGAAAGAAGAAGAAGAAAAGAAAGAAAAGAAGAGAAAAAGAAAGGAGAAGAAAAAGAGAAAGGAGAGAAGAAGGAAAGGAAATAAGAAGAAGAAAGAATATAGAAGAAATAAGAGAAGCAGGAGAAGAAGAAGAAAGAAAAGAAGAAGAAGAAGAGAGAGAAGAAGAAGAAGAAGAAGAAGAAGAAGAAGAAAGAGGAGGAGGAGAGGAAGAAAGAGAAGAAGACGACGAAAAGAAGAAGAAGAAGAAGATAGAAGAAGAAGAAAAGAAGAAGAAGAAGAAGAAGAAGAAGAAGAAAGAGAAAAAGAATTGTTCTAGTCAACCAGAGTGGAGCACTAAACAAGAACGGTGAGGGGAAGAGGGGTGAAGAAGGAGAGGAGGGAGAAGGTACGTGAGAGGGAATGGGAAGAAGGAGAGAGAGGCAGAGAAAAGAAGAACTGGGGAAGGGAGGGAATAGGGAAGGTATGAGGGAAGGAAGGAAGTCGGAACGAGGGGAGGGAAGGAGGAGAAATATGAAGAGGGTAACGAAGGAAGGGGAAGGGAAGGGAAGAAGAGAAAAGGGAATTGAAGAGAGGAAGGGAAAGGTTGGGGAAGAGAAGCGTTGGGGAGGGAGGAAGGCGGAGGGAGGAAGGAAGGCAGAAGGGTGAGGAGAGAAGGAAGAAGGGAAGGAGGCAATGGATAGAGGAGGGATAGGAGGAGGAACTGAGAAGAAGATCGGGGGGCGGGGCACTGGACGAGAAGGAAGGGAATCACTGGGGAACGGACGGGGGGGGGGGATGACATGTGTGGCCATGTCCCCTCTGTTGCTCTACTTCACAAAACCACAAATTCAAATGAAAACATCTTTCTTTCTTCTTCTTCTTCTCCTTTTATCCCATTTTCGTATTTTTTGTTTCTTTCTCTCTTTTTTTCTTTTCTTCTTTCTCCTCCATCTGATTTTCTCATCACATTTTCTTTCTTTATTATTTCACTTATTTTCACCCTACCTCTTTTTTCTACAATTTTTTCCTCCCTTCCTTCCTTCCTTCCTTCCTTCACCTTCTTTATCCTCCATATCCTTCTCTCCCTTCCCTAGAAATAAACAAACAAACAGACATAAAAATAGATTAAAAAACTGTTACACTGTAAGTCATTCGCTTAGAATCTGATGTATCTAAACTACTAAAACATTCGTAAACAATTTCCATTAATTTGTGCTAAAATAAGACAAGGATATCTTGGGATTTTTTTTGTTTTTTTTTTTGTTTTGGTTTCTTATCTGACTTTGTATGTGTCTCCTCTTACTGCTATTAATGTTGTCCTTCTTACTTTCAAATCCACATTTGGTTTGTCCTACATTTATCGTTTCCCTTCTTAGCCTTGTCTTTTATTTATTTTTTATCACGTTGTTTTTCTATTTTATGCATCATGTGTTTCGTATAATTTCGGAAAAATGATATAAAAAAGCAAAGAAGGGATATTCAAGAAGAGAGGAGAGAGAGCAGAGAGAGAGAGAGAGAGAGAGAGAGAGAGAGAGAGAGAGAGAGAGAGAGAGAGAGAGAGAGAGAGAGAGAGAGAGAGAGAGAGAAAGAGAGAGAAAGAAGAAGGAGCACGAGAGAGAGAGAGAGAAGAGAGAGAGAGAGAGAGAGAGAGCGAGAGAGAGGAAAGAAAGAGAGAGAGAGAGAGAAGGGAGGAGAGAGAAGAAAGAGAGAGAGAGACAGAGAGAGAGAGAGAGAGAGAGAGAGAGGGAAGAGAGAGAGAGAGAGAGAGAGAGAGAGAGAGAGAGAGAGAGAGAGAGAGAGAGAGAGAGAAGGAAAGAAAAGAAAGAAAGAAAGAAAGAAAGAAGAGAGAAAGAAAGAAAGAAAGGAGAGGAGAGAGAGCGAGAGAGAGAGAGAGGGAAGAAGAGAGAGAGACGAGAGAGAGAGAGAGAGAGAGAAGAGAGAGAGAGAGAGAGAGAGAGAGAGAGAGAGAGAGCAGAGAGAGAGAGAGAGGGAGAGAGAGAGAGAGAGAGAGAGAGGGAGAGAAGAAAGAAAGGAGAGAGAGAGAGAGAGGAGAGAGAGAGAGAGAGAGAGAGAGAGAGAGAGAGAGAGAGAGAGAGAGAAGAGAGAGAGAGAGAGAGAGAGCGAGAGAGAGAGAGAGAGAGAAGAGAGAGAGAGAGAGAAGAGAGAGAGAGAGAGAGAGAGAGAGAGGAGAGGAGAGAGAGAGAGAGAGAGAGAGAAGAAGAGGAGACGACCAGAGAGAGAGAGATGAGAGAGAGAGAGAGAAAGAAAGAGAGAGAGAGAAGAGAGAGAAGAGCAGAGAGAGAGAGAGAGAGAGAGAGAGGAGAGAGAGAAGAGAGAGAGAGAGGAGGAGAGAGGAGAGAGGAGCGAAAGGAGAGAGAGAATAAGAGAGAAAGAAGAGAGGAAAGAGAGAAAGAAGGAGAGAGGAGCAGGAGAGAGAAGAGCCAGAGAGAAGGGAGTAGAGGAGCGAGAGAA
>NW_020871340.1:32833-35900 GCF_003789085.1 Penaeus vannamei | reverse complement strand
TCTCTTCCTTTGCTACCCTCCCTCCTTCTCTCTTTACATATATATTTGTTATGTATGTATAATGACACGTAGGATTAATCATGTTCACCACCTCAACCTCCACCTCCACCACTTGCCCCACTTCTACCATCCTGACCCATAGGTAAGAATGCGTTTAATGGGTACAGTGATCGACACGGGCCGAGCCGGCGGACGGTGATGGAATGATGGCAACGGAATTAATGCCCTTGATACCGCCGTTGATGTCCCTTAACGGTGTTGATGCCATTGATGCCTTTGATGTGTGATGTCCCTGGCGCCTTTGGGTCGATGCCATTTGATGATGTCTGATTGTCCCCTGGCGCCTTTGGGGTCGATGCCTTTGATGTGTGATGTCCCTGGCGCCTTTGACGTCGATGCCTTTGGATGTGGTGAGTCCCTGCGCCCTTTGGCGGTCAAGAATGCACTATACTGATGTCTTGATGCCCTGGCGCCTTTGAGGTCGATCCTTCTTGATGGATTGATGTCCCTGGCGGCCTTTTGAGGGTCGATGCCTTTTGATGTGTGATGTCCCTTGGCGCTTGGAGTCGATGCCTTTGATGTGTGAGTCCCTGGGGCCTTTGGGGTGATGCCTTGGATGGTGTGATGTCCCTGGCGCCTTTTAGAGGTCGATGCCTTTGATGTTGATGTTCCTGGCGCCTTTTGGAAGGGTCGAATGCCTGTTGATAGGAATGTGAAATGTCCCTGGGGCGATGCCTTTTGATGGGGTCGGACGCCATTTAAGATGTGCTGAAAAATTGTGTGATTTCCCTGGGCGCCTTTTTGGGGTCGATGCCTTTGATGTGTGTGATGTCCCTGGCGCCTTTTGAGGTCGATGCCTTTGATGTGTGATGTCCCCTGGAGCCTTTGAGGTCGATGCCTGTGATGTGTGATGCCTGGCCCTTTGGGGTCGAATGTTTGATGTCATGAATGTCCCTTGGCGCCTTTGTGATTGGTGCGATGATGCTTTGATGATGTGGATGTCCCTGGCGCCTTTGAGTCGATGCCTTTGATGTGTGATGTCCCTGGCGCCTTTGAGGTCGATTGCCTTTGATGATGTGATGTCCCTGGCGCCTTTGGGGTCGATGCCTTTGATGTGATTCCCTGACGATTGCCTTTGAATGTTGTGATGTCCCGGCGCCTTTGGGGTCGATGCTTTTGATGTGTTGATGTCCCTGGCGCCTTTGATGTCGAATGCCTTTGAGTGTGATGTCCCTGGCGCCTTTTGAGGTCGATGCCTTTGGATGTGTCTGTGATTTCCCTGGCGCCTTTGAGTCGATTGCCTTTGATTCTGTTGATGTCCCTGGCGCCTTTGAGCGTCGATGCCTTTGATGTGTGATGTCTGGCGCCTTTGGGGTCGATGCCTTTGATGTGTGATGTCCCTGGCGCCTTTGAGGTCGATGCCTTTGATGTGTGATGTCCCTGGCGCCTTTGGGGTCGATGCCTTTGATGTGTGATGTCCCTGGCGCCTTTGGGGTCGATGCCTCCCTGGCGCCTTTGAGGTCGATGCCTTTGATGTGTTTGATGTTCCCTGGCGCCTTTGATCGATCCTTTGGTCCTGGCGCCTTTGCATGTGCCTTTGATGTCTGATGTCCCTGGCGCCTTTGGGGTCGATGCCTTTGATGTGTGATGTCCCTGGGGCCTTTTGAGGTCGATGCCTTTGATGTGTGATGTCCCTGGCGCCTTTGAGGTCGATGCCTTTGATGTGTGATGTCCCTGGCGCCTTTGAGGTCGATGCCTTTGATGTGTGATGTCCCTGGCGCCTTTGGGGTCGATGCCTTTGATGTGTGGAGTCCCTGGCGCCTTTGAGGTCGATGCTTTTTGATGTCTGATGTCCCTGGCGGCCCTTTGATGGTCGATGGTTTTGCTTTGATGTGTGATGTCCCTGGCGCCTTTGGGGTCGGATGCCTTTGATGGTATGTCCCTGGGCCTTTGGGGTCGATGCCTTATCCCTGGCGCCTTTGGGTCGATTGCCTTTGATGTGTGATGTCCCTGGCGCCTTTGAGGTCGATGCCTTTGATGTGTGCCCTGCGCTTGGAGGTCGATGCCTTTGATGTGTGATGTCCCTGGCGCCTTTGAGGTCGATGCCTTTGATGTGTGATGTCCCTGGCGCCTTTGAGGTCGATGCCTTTGATGTGTGATGTCCCTGGCGCCTTTGATGCCTTTTGATGTGTGATGTCCCTGGCGCCTTTCTCGATGCCGATGTGATGTCCCTGGGCCTTTGAGGTCGATGCCTTTTGATGTGTATGTCCCTGGCGCCTTTGGGTCGATGCCTTTGATGTGTGATGTCCCCGTTTGGCGCCTTTGAATGTGTGAGGGCCTTTGGGTCGATGCCTTTGATGTGTGATGTCCCTGGCGCCTTTTGAGGTCGATGGCCTTTGATGTGTGATGTCCTGGCGCCTTTGAGGTCGATGCCTTTGATGTGTGAGTCCCTGGCGCCTTTGGGGTCGATGCTTTGATGTGTGATGTCCCTGGGGCCTTTAAGTCGATGCCTTTGATGTGTGTGAGGTCGATGCCTTATGTGTGTGTTATGTCCCTGGCGCCCTTTGAGGTCGTGCCTTTTGAGTGTTGATGTCCCTGGCGCCTTTGAGTCGATGCCTTTGATGTGTGACTGTCCCTGGCGCCTTTGAGGTCGATGCCATTGATGTATGATGTCCCTGGCGCCTTTGAGGTCGATGCCTTTGATGTGTGTGATGTCCCTGCGCGCCTTTGAGGTCGATGCCTTTGATGTATGTGTGATGTCCCTGGTGCCTTTGGGGTCGATGCCTTTTGATTGTCCCCTGCCCCTTGAGGTCGATGCCTTTGATGTGTGATGTTCCCTGGCGCCTTTGGGGCGATGCCTTTGATTGTGTGATGTCCCTGGCGCCTTGACGTGCCTTTATGTGTGATGTCCCTGCCTTTGATCGATGCCTTTTGATGTGTGATGTCCCTGGCGCCTTTGGGGTCGATGCCTTTGATGGGTGATGTCCCTGGCGCCTTTGAGGTCGATGCCTTTGATGTGTGATGTCCCTGGCGCCTTTGAGGTTGATGCCTTTGATGATCGTTGGCG
>NW_020871340.1:17833-27833 GCF_003789085.1 Penaeus vannamei | reverse complement strand
ATTCTCGAAAACGTGAAGCAAAATTTCTTTTTTATATACATTTCATTTGATGTTGTAAGCGGTTTAAGAAGGACAGCTCTCACAGCTTTCCCCAGTTTATGAATACCAGTCTCTGTGAATACGTGAATCAAGGTCTGACCTCGGGTTAATTGTGAAGACTTGGTTTTGCAGAAGGATTTTTTTTACTTTTTCTTCCCTGGTGCTATCAAGAGACGAGTCGAGTCTTTAGTCATCGCTGGGAATGGTTCTGCCCGTTGTGAAAATGATGGGGATGTTGTAGATTCGAAGACGATGGGAATGGTGAGATTAATGACATTATCAGGGAGGAGAGTAAGGCATTTTTGGCTGCGTATATAAGCTATTTATGATGATGATAATATCACAGCTTAACTATGATATACATTATGCTCTCAAAACATGTGCAACTCTGCTTAACCCATGCCGAGTATGGTGCTTTCCTTACAGCTTTACTTTGTATCCGAACAGCTTTATTATCCATTGAGAAAGCTTTATTTTCTTCCCAAAACCCAAATAATGCCCTGCTCAGCCAATGCCCAGTGTGCACATGTCCAGAGATGTGTCAACTTTTCGGGCAGTGTATTTACTATTCGCACAGCTGTGTTTGCTATTCGCACAGTTGCATGTACTATTCGTACAGATTAGTTTTTTTTTGCCCTAATGACTGTCCTAAATGATTTATCAGAAAAGCTTTATCTTCTGTTAGAAATATGTATATATTTTGTCGGAACAGCCTTATTTTTGTATTAGAAATATTTTGGGTCGGTACAGTTTTATCTTATTTATTTGTGTTTTTGATCTTCGTCGGAACAGGTGTACCTTACATCCGAAATGTTTTTTTTTTTTTTCGGTTTTATCGAATACCCAAAAAGCTTCATTTTCTTGCCGATGCCCAAACAAGGCCCCGACCGAGCCTATTGTCCGGCGTAGACACAGGCCCTCTCTAGGCTGCCTAATGCAATAGATTCCGGGCGCCGCTAAGGCTTCCATGTTGTCGGATCGTTAGGGTTTTATTTTATTTTTATTTATTATATCATTTCTCTCTCTCTCTCTCTCTCTCTCTCTCTCTCTCTCTCTCTCTCTCTTCTCTCTCTCTCTCTCTCTCTCCGCTCTCTCTCTCTCTCTCTCTCTCTCTGTTTGTGTGTGTTGTGTGTGTGTGTGTGTGTGAGAGAGAGTGTGTGTATTGTGTGTTTGGTGGTGGTTTGTGTTGGAAGAGATGAGAGAGAGAGAGAGAGAGAGAGAGAGAGAGAGAAGAGAGAGAGAGAGAGAGAGAGAGGAGAGAGAGAGAGAGAAGAGAGAGAGAGAGTGTTTGGTATTGTGTGTTTTGATTGTCCTTTAAATGTGCACGTTTGTGTGTGTGCGCGCGCGGGTAAAATGGATGAAAAGAAGAGAGAGAGAGAGAGAGAGAGAGAGAGAGAGAGAGAGAGAGAGAGAGAGAGAGGAGAGAGAGAGAGAGAGAGAGAGAGAGAGAGAGAGAGAGAGAGAGAGAGACTGAGACGACGTTAGTAGCGGGGGTGTTGACAGCTGCGCCTTTGGTAGTCAGAAATGTTGACAGGTCTTTGAGACATCATTTTGTCGAGTATTGACAGACGCAGCATGTCAAGTGGCGAGCGGCACTTGCATAGTAGCGGGTGCCAGCAAGTGTGGGTCACGGGCGCCAGGTGTGCCCGGTGAGAGCTCCGAGCGCCCTGTGTGTGTGTTCGTGTCTGTGCTGTCATTAATATATTATTTGGTTGTTTGATTGATTTGTCATTAAGTGTATAATGTGTATGCATACGAAATGATAGAGAGTGAGAATGAATGTTTTTTTTTTTTTTTTTTTTTTTTTTTTTAATCTCTATTAATTTATATACAGTGAACGGGAGAGGGGAAAAGAATTTGTAAGAAAGTAAGAGAAAAAGGAGAAAGAGAGAAATAAAAAAAATGTAAGAAAGTAAGGGAAAAAGGGGAAAGAGAGAGAGGAAAGAAATTAAAAGAAAGTAAAAGAAAAATGTGAAAGAGAGATAGAAAGGAAACTGTAAGAAAGTAAGAGAAAAAGGAGAAAGAGAGAAAAAATGTAAGAAAGTAAGAGAAAAATGTGAAAGATAGAGAGAAAAGAAATTGTAAGAAAGCGAGAGAAAAAGGAGAAAGAAAGAGAAAAAACATAAGGAAGTAAAAGAAAAAGGAGAAAGGAAGTGAGAAAAAAGAAAAGAAAGAAAAACCCTTACAAGACATATAAAGGTCAGCGAGCGTGTACCACTTGCACTGGCACTACCACTGGCACTTCCACTGGCACGTTATGTAAGGAGATAACAGCTGCGGCGTGCGACCTTGCGGGTCAACAGGTGTGAGCGAATATATTGACAACTTCACGCGGGCCGCCATAATGACTCGCCTGCGGGTGATGGAAATGCCGCCGCCGTAGTGAGTTGTAATGGCACGGGCGGGATGGACGGGGGAGGAGGGGGAGGGGGGAGGGGATGGGGGAGGAGGGGGAGGGATGGCATGGGGGGGGCAGGGGGAGGGGGAGGAGGAGGGAGGAGGAGAATGAGAGTTGAGGGGGGAGGGGAGGGGTGAGGGGAGGAGGGATGGGGTAGCATAGGTTGGCATGGCATGGCATGGCATGGGGGAGGAGGAGGGGGAGGGGAAGGGATGGGATGGGATGGGGGAGAGGAGGGGTGAGGAGGAGGAGGAGGGAGGATGGGGAATGGGGGAGGAGGAAAGGGAGGGAGGGATGGGATGGGGAGGAGGAGGAGGGAGAGATGGATGGGGGAGGAGGAGGGGGAGGAAGGGATGGATGGGAGGGGGAAGGAGGAGGGATGGGATGGGGGGGAAGGAGGAGGAGGAGGAGGGAGGGAATGGGTGGTGGGGTGATGGAGAGAGGGAGGGAGATGGGGGAAGAGGCATGGAGGATGGGGGGGAGTGGGTGGCAAGGTAGAGGGTAGGAGGGGTAAGGGTGCGTTATGAGTGGTGGCAGGAGGTGGATTTTTATTTATTTATGTTATTTTATTTATCTTATTATTTATTTATTTATTTATTTATATATATTTATTATTTTTTTTAACGGGCGGGGTAAGGAAACCTGAACTGTGTGATAAGACCAGACCGCTGTGCGATAAGAGAGACTGAACGTATTCGATAAGGGAAATTAATAATAGAATTAAGTAAAAAAGAATAAGAGGGAACAGTGTTGGTGCGGGAAGCTGAGCTAGTTTTGATTATCGTTTTTTTTCTCTTTTTCATTTTTTTTCTTCGGCGTGAGTGAAAAAAGAGGAAAGGAAAGAAAATGATGAAGAAGAGGAGATGGGAGAGAAAGAAAGAGCGGAGAAAGTGGAAAAGAAAATAAGTGATAATAATGATAATGGTGGACGGCGATGGTTGGTCGATGGTTGATGGTGTGGGAGGGGAGGGGGAGCGGGAGGGGGGTGGGGGGGAGGGGGGGTGTTATTCGTAGGGTTGCTGATTGAAGGGGAAAATAAATCCCGAGATGGATATTTCTTCGTCTCGGGATTTCAAAGTTTCCGAATCCTCGCTCGCTTGAAGAAAGTTGCCGGTTAATAGGTAAGTCTCTCTCTCGTTCTGTTATCTTGCGACCCCGAGCTTCATACCGCATTCGCTCTCTCTCTCATTCTCTCTCTCTCTCTCTCTCTCTCTCTCTCTTCTCTCTCTCTCTCTCTCTCTCTCTCTCTCTCTCTCTCTTCTCTCTCTCTCTTCTCTCTCTCTCTCTCTCTTCTCTCTCTCTCTCCTTCTCTCTCTTCTCTCTCTCTCTCTTCTCTCTTCTCTCTTCTCTTCTCTCTTCTCTCTCTCTCTCTCTTCTCTTCTCTTCTCTCTCTCTTCTCTCTTCTCTTTCTCTCTCTCTCTCTCTCTCTCTCTTTCTCTTCTCTCTCTCTCTTCTCTCTCTCTCTCTCTCTCTCTCTCTCTCTCTCTCTCTCTCTCTCTCTCTCTCTCTTCTCTCTTCTTTCTTTCATTCATCTCTCTTTCTTTCTTTCTCTTTTCTTCTCTCTCTTCTCTTCTATTCATCCTCTATCTTATATCTTCTATTTTCTTTCTTTGATCTATTCTTTCTCTATCTATCTATCTATCTTTATCTATCTATCTTTATCTTCTCTATCTTATCTCTCCTATTCTATATCATTTATATCTACTACTCTATTTATCCTAATCTATATATATCACTATATAATACACCCACACAGCACACACACAACCACACACACCACACACACCACACATTCACCACACACACACACCACCACACACACACACACACACACATCATGCTTATATATATGTCAGCGTCGCTATAATGTGTGTGTGTTTGTCTCATCACGTATTCTCTCTCTCACTGTATCTCCCTACAGAGTGACACAGTCACTCACACATTGATAAAGACGCACATAGTACACCTGGTATCACTTTATGAAAGGTTCTCACACTTGCTACCATCGCAAATCCACTTAACTGCTATTAATCTGTACTCCGTGAGTCACAGAATACTTAAATGCGCATGCACATGTGCGCAGACGCACCACACTCACATTCATAAATTAAATACACGCAACAACAATGAGGAGATCAGCGAATTACACGGACACATACATGCACTATACTCCAATCACTTAGATGATCCACGTTCTACTACATATATAGCCACACGTTACCACCCTAACCATTTGTATCACACGCCACGCATATTACGCACATCGTACCACAGAACACACACATGCAATATACACGGGAAACCGCCAGCGACGCACATGCTTATACATTACGAAAACCGTTTATACTTCTATTTTTTTCTGTTTTCATATCTATCTAGGATATATCACTTTCACCACACGAAGGGCACGGACGGCAGCCACCACGATGGCACGCGCCCGGCGTGCTGGCGCGCACACACACAACACAACACCACACAGCACGAGGACACACACAACACACACACACACCGCATCACACACACACACACACCACACACACACAACACACACACACACAACATACAGCACACACACGACATAACACAGGCACACACACACACACACAGGCTACACAGACATACACACATACATCGACATATCACCACACTATCATTTGTCATACGCGACGACGCAACGCAACGCGGACAGCAACAGACCACACAGTGTGCCTCTGAAGTTCGTCATCCACCTATTATCTATCTATAAAATGCACGAGATGCGGGCGCGACGCCCCGTACAGGCGGTATTCAAGCGGTGAGCGAGGAGCGAGCGACGCCCGGCCCTATCCCTCCCCGGCGCCGAGAGTGGCAATGGTGTGTAGACGACCTCCGGCGGAAAGCGTTATACCACTCGGTTGTGCGGCCGTTTTTGCCGGAACGTCGCCGCGAGGCCCGGCGGGGACGCGGTGAGAATGAGAGAGGTGGCGTGGAACGAGGGAAGGGGTTAGCAGGTGGAGCCTCCCCGAGGCCGGCGTGCGCGTCTCATGCCCCGAGGGACGACGGCGGGTCCCGCCAGCGTGCGAGCCCCGCCTCCGCGCCTGTCGAGGGTGCGGCGCGCGGGATGCTGTAGCGGGGTCGGAGGACGGTTGCGGCGGCGGCCGGCGCGGCGGCGGCGGCGGCCCCTACTCGCGCACCTTGGGGATCGCATAGCGTCCTCTCCGCTTTTCGTGCTGGTTGTGGATGTGTTGTTGCTGTTGTGGTTGTTTGTTGTTATTGTGGTGGTGGTGGTAGTCGGTGGTGGTGGCGACGGCGGCGGCGATGGCGATGCGAGGCGATGGCGGTGGTGGTGGTTGTTGTTTTTTTGTTATTATTGGGTTTTGTTGTCTTTTGGTAAGGCTTCAAAGTTGCGGTCATTGTGAGCGATTTGTCAGTGCCCTGGTGCTTGCTTGGCCTCCTGCTGGGCGGCGGGGCCTTTCCTTGTTGGTCTGCCGCTCGCTGGGTCTTGTCGCTTCTTTTCGGGTTTTGGATTTTCTTCCCGTCTCTTCTCTTTTCCCTGCTTCATCTCTTCTCTCCGTCTTTTTTCATACGTTTTCCTTTTTTTTTTCTTTTCCTTTTAATTTCTTATCCTTTTTTCCCATCTCGCCTGTTTTCTACCCTTCTCCGACTTTACGTCTCTTCTCTTCCTTTCACCTCTCTCTCTCCTCTCTCTCTCTCTCTCTCTTCTCTCCTCTCTCTCTCTCTTCTCTCTCTCTCTCTTCTCTCTCTCTCTCTCTCTTCTTCTCTCTCTCTCTCCTTCTCTCTCCTCCCTCCTCTCTCTCCTCTCTCCTCACTCTCCTCTCTCTCCTCTCACCCTCTCTCCTCTCTCTCCTCTCACCCCTCTCTCCTCTCTCTCTCCCTCCTCTCCTCTCTCCCCTCCCTCTCCCTCCCCCTCCTCTCTCCCCTCCCCTCTTTTCCCTCTTCCTGCCCCCCTCCCCCGGGGGAAGAGAACAGAGGCCGGCGCGTGAGTGTCGGCGGGCGAGCGGCTCGAGTGAATGCGCGTGATCAAGTGATCAGAAGTGCGAGCAAGTGGGCTCGTATCACGCACGTAAGCCAGAGCGAGTGCATGGCTGTGCGTGTGGGTGCGCTCCCCGAGTGCCTGCCGAGCCCGCGGTGCCCCAGCAGGAGGGTGATGATGTCCTCTTCTTCTCTGCCTCTGCGCTTCCCTCCCTCTCCTCTCGTTCCCTTCGTTGCCCGTCTATCCCTCTCCCCTCTTCCCCCCCTCCACTCTTTCTCCTCCTCCGCATGTCCCCTCCTCACCCTTCCACTCGTTCCCTTGGCTCCCCTCCCCTCTCTATTTTCCTGCCGTTCCCTCCCCGTCTTCCCCTGCTCTTCCTTCCCCCTTTTTCCAGCCGTCCCCTCCCCCTTTTCCTGCCCCCTTGCCCCTCTTCCTCTGCTCCCTCTGCCCCTCTTCCTCTCTCCCTGCCCTCTTCCTCTTGCCCCTCTTCCTCTCTCCCCTGCCCCCTTCTCCCCGCCCTACCACTACCACTATCTCGCCCTCTCCGTGGTTCTCTTCAAAGGCACTTCGTCACAGTGTTTTCGAATGACGCTCGCCATTTCTTCTGTCGGTGTGCGGGGCTGGACTGTCTGTTGCTTGGGTGGGGACTGGAGGTTAGTTTTATTTTTTATGCTTTTTTTTTTTTTTATCGTGTTTTTCGTTTTTTTCCTCTTGTTGGTGATGTTGGTGGTTTTGTTTATAATTCATTTATTTTTTGTTTGTTTCGTTTAGGGGCGTAAGATGTGTTGAGGAGAGTTTGGGGGAAGCGCAGATTTTTTTTTACCAAAAATCACATCGCAGAGGCCAGTGACTCGGTCGGTCGGGAGAACCGGGCGGCGGCAGACCTATGGCGATTCCTGTACATAGAGGGGTAACGAGAGCGCCCCCTCTCCCATCACCCCCCCCCCTTCCTCGGCCCTTGGCGGAGACCCCGTGAGTTAGTCGTATCGGAAAACAATAATGCTCATATTTTACACCCTTTGTTGTGACCACTTGGGCGGGCACCTTGGGAGAGGGGGTGGGGTGGGGGTAGATGGAGGCCCAAGGAAGGAAGGAAGGAAGGAGGGAAGGAAAAGGGAAAGGAGGAAAAGAGGGAGTGTGGATAAAGGAGAGGGGAAGGGAGAGAAAGAGAGCGAGACTGACAGAGAAAAAGCGAGAGTGAGGAGAAAAGCGAGTGAGAAAAAAAAGCGAGTGAGAAAAAAAAGCGAGTGAGAAAAAGCGAGTTGAGAAAAACAAGCGAGTGAGAGCGAAAAGTGAAAAAGCGAGTGAGAGAAGTGAGAGTTAAAAAAGCAAGTGAAAAAGCAAAGAGGAAGCAAAGAGAAGTGAGAGAAAAAGCAAAGAGAAAGAGAGAAAGAAGAGAAAGAAAGAGAGAAGAAAGAAAGAAAGAGAGAAAGAAAGAAGAAGAAAGAAAGAGAGAAGAGAAAGAAAGAAAGAGAAAAGAAGAGAGAGAGAAAAAAGAGAGAAAGAGAGAAAGAAAGAAAGAGAGAAAGAAAGAAAGAAGAGAAAAAGAAAGAGAGAAAGAAAGAAAGAGAGAAAGAAAGAAGAGAGAAAAGAAAGAAAGGAGAAAGAAAGAAGAGATGAGAGAGAGAGTGAGAGAGAGTGAGTGAGAGAGAGAGTGAGAGAGGAGTGAGAGAGAGAGTGAGAGAGAGAGTCAGAGAGAGAGAGAGAGAGAGAGGAGAGAGAGAGAGAGAGAGAGAGAGAGAGAGAGAGAGAGAGAGAGAGAGAGAGAGACAGCATCTCAGGGAAAAAGAGGGAGGAGAAGGGAAAAGAGAGGGAGGAAAAGGGGGAAAGGATGGACGTAGTCGTCATCTGGTAAGGAGGGAGTCATTATAGCTGTACCTGAGGCTAGATTTATCCCGGGCAAGTTGGCGGCCAAAGATAGCAGCAAAGAGCCTTTCTGTCTCTCTCTGTCTCTGTCTCTGTCTCTCTCTCTGTCTCTCTCTCCTCTCTCTCTCTCTCTCTCTCTCTCTCTCTCTCTCTCTCTCTCTCTCTCTCTCTCTCTCTCTCTCTCTCTCTCTTCTC
Source organism: Penaeus vannamei (assembly GCF_003789085.1). Classification (NCBI taxonomy): domain Eukaryota; kingdom Metazoa; phylum Arthropoda; class Malacostraca; order Decapoda; family Penaeidae; genus Penaeus; species Penaeus vannamei. The sequence goes on along the minus strand of NW_020871340.1, from coordinate 19,362 downwards.
TCTCTCTCGCGTATATCCTCGCTTCGCATATAACTCTTTTTTACAATTCTCATTTGGCTAATAACTCCCTCACCTTGCTTGTATTGACAGGAGGTGAAGTTGGTAAGGAAGGAGAAGAGAGGATAAGAGGAGGGCGAATTGGGGAGCAAGGGAGGAGGGAAGGAGGAGGATGAAGGAAAAGGGAAAGGGAATAGAAATGGTAAAGGGGAACGGGAGACAGGGACAGTGACAGAGAAAAGGGGGGGAAGGAGAGGGAGAGGGAGAGGGAGAAGGGGAGTTGGGGGCCTAGAGGGAAGGAGTTCGGTATGTGGAAAGCCCGGAGTCAGGTGGTTGAGGCGAAGAAGGTCGAGTGATGTAGAGTAGAGGGAGGGGGGGGGGGGTAGAAAATGTTTGGGTTGAAAATGTTGTTCAGGGACGTGGGTTCGCTCGCTGGATGACTGGTTGTCGCGTTGTCTAACTGTATGTCAGACAGTTTGGTTGACTGACTGGCTTTTAGGTTGGCTGATTGACAGGCAAGTGATGAATCATATATATTAGTACTATCACATAGGCTCACATATGCTGAGGAGGGGCCGACTGGCTAGTCAGGCAACATATTGTCAGGTAGGCTGACTGGTAGACCGGCCGAGTGGTTGGCTGACTTGATGACGGACTGGCTAGTAGACTAGGCTATTAACAGATTGGGCAGACTGGCTAGGCCATTGGTTGGCTGGTTGTTAGACTGGCTGAGTGGGTAGCTCGCTAGCTAGCTAGTACACTTACAAGTAGGTAGGCAAATAAATCGGCTGACTAGTAAGTCAAATTGGTTGGCTGATTGGCAGATCGGCTAGCTGGCTGTCTGACTAGTAGACTGACATACCGTTTGGTTGACTTGCTGGCTAACTAGCTAACTAGGAGACCGGCGGGCTGGTTGGCTCGACATTCAGGCAAGAGAACAAGCAAGCAAGCACCACCACAATGCCCTCACTCAACTCATGTGTGATGAGGACAAAAAATTTATATACACATCCCGGTGGAAACGTGAGATTTAGCGAAAATCCGTCTATTTCCCAGCTGTCTGTTGACACGTAGCGTGCAACATGTACGGTTATTCGTGTACGTGTGGGAAAGGCACGTACAAGACGATCGTTGTCGGAGTTATTTAGGAGCGTTCTTAGATATGCCAAATGGGCCATTCGGATACCTGTTCAGGACACGGCCATTGGTTTGTACCAGCTCAGTTGCTTTACGTGTCATGGAAGTACTCCCTAAAAAGGTACGTAAATAAATAAATAGAATATACACGACCATAGTTTTGCCTTTTCCCTTCATAATCAGCATGCGACCACTTATGCTTGGAAACGTACATCTACGTAGTATTTCATAATGCATTCAATTTAAGTGACCCGTACATTCCTTCCATGTCCGTTAAGAATGGCTTTCGACATCCTCAAGAAAGGCCGTCAGCCCGCGGCCGGGATGTGTGGGCGCCCTTGTGTCACACGGAGAAGCTGGGGCTGCGGGTCGGGCCACGGGAGACCCACGGGCGC
>NW_020871339.1:705296-721115 GCF_003789085.1 Penaeus vannamei | reverse complement strand
ACGAAAGGGACTAAAGCACGTGATTGAAAATATAGATATTCGGCAGTAGGATGGAGATCATTGATTATATCTTGGCGCTAAGCATTCTATACATCATTTCTTGATCAGTTTCTGCTCTATATTTATCTTTTGGTTTTCTGTTATGTTGCAGGTAGACTAGCAGTGTATGTGATTAAGAGTTTTGAATAAACGTACGTATAATAATGTGCGAAAAAAACAAAACAGGAATGTAAAGGGAGTGCGTCATATATCCATCACAAAATAACTTTTAGTGAGAAACAGAGGGAGCACACACAACCAAGAAGGGAGGGGGGGGTAGAGAGAGAGAGCAATTACTGTAAGTAAGATCGATAGAGGGGGGGGAGAGCACATAGAGGAGAGACAACCATGCTTTGTAAAATTCTCAAATTATAGTTTCGCGGTGAAATTCAAAATAAGGGTTGTCATGATTATTTTCCTTATGTAAGCATACTCCAGGGTTTTCAACATCAGTTTAATGTGAAATGAAATAAAGAGTTCTATACGATGATTAATCAAAATATTTCTATTGTTACTTCGTCCTCAACAAAATAACTGAGTAGACTGAGGAGTCGGTGCAGATATTTATTGGAACTCGAGGATGTGATGGCAGTGCTTTTGTGAAGAGGATCATCAAAAAGAAAATACGAACGAGTAAATATACAAAGGTTTAGAGCGATATTCTCTTCGAGGTTTTCTTACGCTAGAATTTCCTATTTGTATTTCGGTGTTATATATACAGGAAATGTAACAATTTGTTTAGTAGTTTTGTGGCGGATATGGCATTATATTGAGAATCCTGTATCTCCGTTATTTTCTAATCTTTCCAATATTTCCGCATTATTCCCTTACGTTCAGTATAACTGCAATAACATGCTGACAAGTAGGATGTTAAAATAGATCAAACTATTGATTCCCATTTTTAAGACGCTACTTTTCTGTTTTCTCACCAATGTTTTACTTCGTTTGTCATTTCACATTACAGTGATGCAGAAAAGCCTAGAGTTTGCTTGTATAAGAAAAAAAAAAGAGATAATCCTCTATGATTCTCACCGGAAAATTAACTATTAGGTAGTTTACAAATCACGATTTTCTGACAGATCGCTTTGAAATTTCTGCCTGATGAGTTCTCAGATAATGAACAAAACTGATTCTGTGATGAAAATCTTTAAAGGGAGATGCAGAGAAAATATATAACAGCTGACACCATCAATGTTTTAGAGCAATTTTCTTACGCCAAAATTTCTTGCAATGTATGACTTGAAAATCATAACCTGTAAATCCCAAAACACTGGGAAGTCGTCAGGAATGCGTTATATACATATAGATTTTGTTTCAAGTTTATTTATGAACTTACCTCTCTCCTGTCTTTCGTTGATATATATGTGTGTGTGTGTGTGTGTTTATATATATATATATATATATATATATATATATATATATATATATATATATATATATATATATATAATATAGAGAGAGAGAGAGAGAGAGAGAGAGAGAGAGAGAGAGAGAGAGAGAGAGAGAGAGAGAGAGAGAGAGGCAGGGGCGCCACTGAGAGAGAGAAAGGGGGGGGGAGGCCGAGGCGCACTGTGAGTGAGAGAGAGAGAGAGAGAGAGAGAGACATAGAGAGAGTAGAATGTCATACCTTGTAAATTTCTTGAATGATATATTCGCGGTCAGATTCATAAAGTAGATTATCATGAATATTTTCCTTATATAAGCATACTCAGGATATACTACATCGGTTAAATGAGAAATAAGAAAGGAACTAAAGAACTGATGAAAAAATAAAGTAGTGACGCAATAATGGAAATCTTGATTCATATCTTGGCCTATATTCTAACATCATTCTTGACAGATTATGCTCATATTGTTTGGGTTTCTATGTTGTTGCAAGTAGAATAGCAGTGTGTGTGATTAACAGTATTCAAATAAACCTACCCCTCTCTCTACATCTCGTCTCTCATTTTCTTTCTCCTTGTATCCCTTCCTCTTTTTCTCTCCCCCCTCCTCTCTCACGCTCTCTCTGTCACTGTCTCCTCTTTCTCCTTTCCCCCTCCTCTTTCTGCTTTATCGATCTTTCTCTTTCCTATCTTTTTCATTTACCTCTCTTTATTCCTCTCCATTTCCCCCTCACTCCCACCGGCCAGCGCGAGTAACGTCTTCAGTGGCTTCTCCGGCACGGTTTTACACTTCGGATTGTGGCAATTTGTATATCGGCTTGTTTGTAGCAAATATAACTAACAGATACACGTATCAGTTTATTATCCAGACATTGAGGTTGTAAATATGTTTAGTAAATTTTACCACTAATGTCTTTACACTAAAAGATCAACACACTGGCCGTGTCTTCCCTTTCGAGACTGCCCCATGCTAAGCGTGGAAGCACACTTTTAAGTCCATACTTTGAAAGTTGTGTGTGAAATGTGCGATTTTATACACGTTGTATGGAATATATGTCTATTGTCATTATCGGTTGTTTGCAGAGAAGAACATTCTATTGTTGGACCAAAGCCAGGAGACAGGAGAGTTACTCGTGGAAACAGGACACCGCAGTCTCTCTCTCTCTCTCTCTCTCTCTCTCTCTCTCTCTCTCTCTCTCTCTCTCTCTCTCTCTCTCTCTCTCATGCAAACTGGTGATGCAATAGCTTGGCTCTACTCGATTTGCCACACTTTCCTTCCCTTGGGTCAGCAGTTACGTTACATAAGTTTTCTGACAAAAAAAAAGTATCGAGCTAGTGGTGTATGAAGACATTTTACCAGAAATTAAATTTGCAAGTTCAACGCGGAAATTATTATAAGAATTACTCCTACCATGTTTACATAGGAATATCTCAAGGTTTTGATTTTATTGTGATGGTAAAATAGGAACAAATCATATGAAGAAATAAACAAGTGAGTCAACCACGAAATTTCTTCATTTTTTCCCGTATCTGCCCATATCACTTAATTTCCATATGATTTTTAACAGGCTGTTTTAGAATAAACTGTCATATATGAATAAATGGATATTGCAGCAGAACCGATAATATTAAATAAATTCCCACATAAAACAATATGAGAAAGACAACTCACAGGATATATTTCTGTGCATCTAATAGGTAATCTCGATTTTCTAAAGAAAGAATTGCTCTTTGTCTCTTTCATGTGCACACTGAACTAAAAAAATGGTTGTTTCTGACAGATTGATATGCCTGGCTTATAGACCTTAATCTGAAATAGAAATTAGAAAGTGGCCATTGCACATTCGTTAAGTTAAAGAGTCAAATTTATTTATGGGTTGATGAATATCTGATGGAATTTTTTGCATATATATCGATATCTCAATTATCATTCATGGCTGCAACAATAGTCGCTGCTATTATACTACAGGATTAATTATAACTATTTTCTCCAAGTTACATTTCTTGCAATTGTCCATTTTATTTATTTATGAGTCGGTGCTGACAGATAGCTATTGTAACTCGAGGATGTCACGCCACTGCTTTTGTGGAGAGGATCTTGAAAATGGGTGATACGGAGTTAATATACAATAGTTGATATGTAATATGCAAAGTTACAGAGCGAATACATCCTTTGTGATTTATGACTTAAAATTCCTATACAATGAAATTCGAAACGTGTAGATCCCGAATATTGGGAAGTCATCAGCAAAAGTTGCGTACAAAATAAAGAAATGAAAATATCATTAACGTGCTGTATCGTAATTATATTCTTGAATGTAATTAATGCAGATTTTTATTGTAACAATTATTTTTTGTTGTACTTCTCATGATTGGTATCACACTTGTTTATATCATCGATTTTACTCTAATCAAGAAGAGAGGGAGGACGTCTCAAAAGAGGATGGGAGGATGGGAGGAAGGGAGAGAAGGAGAGAGAAGGGGGGGGGGGGAGTAAGGGAGAGGAGAAAGAGAGAGAGGGCGGGAGGAAGGGAAGGGAGCATGACAGAGAGGGGAAGGGAGAGGAGAGAAGGCGGGGGGATGGGTAAAGGAGCATCATAAAGAAAGAGAAAGAGAACAGGCACAGAGAGAAGGAAAGAAAACCAAAAATCATTTTTCGTAAATTTCTTAAATGATAGTTTCGCAGTTATATTCATAAAGTGGATTATCATTAATATTTTCCTTATATAAACATACTCGGGGTTTTACTGCATCAACTGAATATGAAATGACAAAGGGACTAAAACATTATTGAAAAAGTAAAGCAATAACGCAATATTGGATATCTTGATTGATATGTTGGCCTATATTCTAACATAATTCTTGACAGTTTATGCTCATATTACTTGGGTGTCTATGTTGTTGCAGGTAGACAAGCAGTGTGTGTGATTAACAGTTTTTAAATAAACGTACCTGAATTATGCGAAAAGAATTTAAAGAATAAAAAATAGGAATGGAAAGGGAGTGAATCATATATCCATCACAAAATAAGTTTTAGAGAGAGGGAGGGATTGGGGGGGGGGGAGGGGGTTGGAAGATGAAAGATATATATGTAAATTCCTTGTACTTTATTTCTTCACTAAGTTTTGTTTTATTTCATCTTGTTTATTTTTATACATCCATTTATCTCATTTCTCTGATACAGGTATGGAGTACATTTCAAGGTAGAAATATATAAGAACAGCAAATCAAGATACCATAAAGGAGAAATTCTATGATTTCTCATTTTATATTTCTTTCTCGTCTTCTATTTCACTTCCATATCAAACCCCAGATTTCCTTTTTGCAGACACGAACAGGAAAACTACTTTTAAAGAATTTATTTAGTGTTTTCTGTGGATTTTCCTTTTCTACTATTAATTTCTATGCCTGAAGAGTTTTCCTTAATAAAGTACGATAACGTAATTGCTGACAGAACATAAGTATTAGTTTGATCATGTTAATCTACTGCAGTTGTGATGGGACAGAGCAGTAACGTGAAAATACCGAAATTAATGTAAGAGAAAACCTTCGGACGCGGAGGCCTTCGTATTCAGCTTGTCTTGTGTTCAGAGAAGAGACAGGAATCTCGATCCTTCATTATCGTTGACCATTCACACCTTCCACACCTCGACCGTGTTATGAATGTTTTCCTAGAATAAGTGTTTGATCAACAAATTAAGTGGTATTTTCCCATTGAAATGATTAAAGTATCATTCGTACTGCAGTTTACAATAAGATCTTTATACGATGATGAAACAGCAAAAGATGAACTGCATATTGGAAATATATATATATATATATATATATATATATATATATATATATATATATATATATATATATATATATATATATATATATATAATTAGACATACACATATATGCATACATATATCTACGTATATATATGTATATATGTATATATGTATATATATGTATGTATATGTATATATATGTATATATATGTTATATATATGTATATGTATGTGTCTGAATTAACATGTTTTTATATTTCAGCATTTAACATTACTCCGTTGTCTATTTATGTTGAATTCCCTTTATAATTGATATTAAAAAAAAAAAAAATGAAATAAAATAAAACGACAAAGAAAAAACAAAGAAACAAAAATGGCCTACGTGTGATTCCACACTTGGCATGGAACAGGCTCGAACGCGGGCCTACGAATTAGTAGACCAGCACGTTAACCGTTCCTCCACCTTGACGATCTCTTCTCATATATAAAAAAGCGGCAAACTAAGCATTTGTTGCATCACCATATGAATGATGTGTTTGTACGAGTATTTGTGTATCTGATACATTTTGACACAGAAATGCCAATTCTATGAAATGTCACACTTAATGTTATCATTATAGAAGTAAGATTTATAGCAGATTAACATATTAATGTAATCAATTATCTTTAAAGACTATAACGATGAAAATATTTGTTCCTTTGCCAGCATTATTAACTTTGAGATGTGGTAAAGCGCAATTCATAGACAAAGTTTGTAAGTAAAATGGAAAGCGAGACAAAGGGAGAAAATAGGTGAGTGGGTGAGAGAAAGAGAAAACGCTAAGCGAACATATTTATCATACTAATATACAACATAAAAGTTTTTTCAACGTGATTATTTTCCTTCGGATCCGCTCTTGTTTGTCTTAAAACTGCACAGCCTTTTCTGAACTACTTTTTTTTTATCTTCTTGTAGTCGTAATGGGATATTGTATTGTCATATTTGACAAAAGGAAAGTGTCTCTATATCTATCTACTGTATCCATCTACCTTTCTCAATAAAGCCGTCTGTTTCCTTTTCATATATCTCTTTCAATCAGTCACTTACTTTTCTCTTTTTCTACTATATATATATATATATATATATATATATATATATATATATATATATATATATATATATATATATATATATATATATATATTGTTTAGTTTTAAAAAATCAGATCTCTTTTTTTCTTATCAAACTGGAGAAGCTTATTTAAAAATCTTTGCTCGCAGTATAAAAGCGCTTTTCGCGAATTAATTTTCAATCCATCCAATCGTTCACAGGGATTTTAAATTCTTTGACTTTGAATTACATGATGAAAAGTTTTTATTATAGTAAAAGCCTAATGTTCGTATAATGCGGTTTCAGTTGTCTTTTACCTATTCATTACATCATTATTTGGGAGCATTACTATTTTTTGGTTGTTTTTGTCATTATCATAATCCTAATTTCCATAATCATATCTTCATAATCTTTGCATTACTGATTTTACCAGGAAATTGTTATCAATATTGTTCACAGTATTATTCAATAATTATTGCTGTTTTTCATAATTTCCCTTAGTATTTTGCATAACGGTCATAAAGAGAGAGAGAGAGAGAGAGAGAGAGAGAGAGAGAGAGAGAGAGAGAGAGAGAGAGAGAGAGAGAGAGAGAGAGAGAGAGAGAGAGAGAGAGAGAGTGGAAGATGAGAGATATATATGCATCTTCCTTGTACCTTATTTCTTGACTAAGTTTTGTTTATTCCATCTTGTTCATTTTTATACGTCCATTTTATCTTATTTCTCTGATTCAGGTATGGAGCACATTTCAAGGTAGAAATATATAAGAACAGCAAATCAAGATACCATAAAGGAGAAATTCTATGATTTCTCATTTTAGATTTCTTTCTCGTCTTCTATTTCACTTTCCATATGAAACCTCAGATTTCCTTTCGCAGACACGAACAGGAAAACTATTAAAGAATATATTTAGTGTTTTCTGTGGATTTTCCTTTTCTACTATTAATTTCTATGCCTGAAGAGTTTTCCTTAATAAAGTACGATAACGTAATTGCTGACAGAACATAAGTATTAGTTTGATCATGTTAATCTACTGCAGTTGTGATGGGACAGAGCAGTAACGTGAAAATACCGAAATTAATGCAAGAGAAAACCTTCGGACGCGGAGGCCTTCGTATTCAGCTTGTCTTGTGTTCAGAGAAGAGACAGGAATCTCGATCCTTCATTATCGTTGACCATTCACACCTTCCACACCTCGACCGTGTTATGAATGTTTTCCTAGAATAAGTGTTTGATCAACAATTTAAGTGGTATTTTCCCATTGAAATGATTAAAGTATCATTCCTACTGCAGTTTACAATAAGATCTTTATACGATGATGAAACAACAAAAGATGTACTGCATATTGGAAATATATATATAAACATAATTAGACATACACATATATGCATACATGTATTTATGTAAATATATGTATATATATGTATATATATGTATATATATGTATATATGTATATATATATATGTATATCTATCTATCTATCTATCTATCTATCTATATCTATCTATCTATCTATATATATATATATATATATATATATATTAGGAAATCATAGAACTTATCTTGAGTATCTGAATTAACATGTTTTTATATTTCAGTATTTCGTATTACTCCGTTATCTATTTGTGTTGAATTTCCTTTATAATTCATATCAGAAAAAAGGATGAAATAAAATAAAACGACAAAGAAAAAACAAAGAAACAAAAATGGGCCTACGTGTGATTCCACACTTGGCATGGAACAGGCTCGAACGCGGGCCTACGAATTAGTAGACCAGCACGTTAACCGTTCCTCCACCTTGACGATCTCTTCTCATATAGAAAAAAGCGGCAAATTTAACCTAAGCATTTGTTGCATTACCTTATGAATAGTGAATTTGTACGAATATTTGTGTATCTGATACATTTTGACACAGAAAAGCCAATTCCATGAAGTGTCACACTTGATATTGTCATTATAGAAGTAAATTGTATTGCAGTTTAACATATTAATATAATCAATGATCTTTAAATAGTCTACAACGATGAAAATATTTGCTCTTTTGCCAGCATTAAATTTGAGATGTGGTAAACGCAAAGTAAAATGGAAAGCGAGACAAAGAGAGAAAATAGGTGAGTGGGTGAGAGAAAGTGAAAAATGGAAAGCGAACATATTTATCATACTAATATACAACATAATTTTTTTTCAACTTGGGATTATTTTCCTTCGGATCCGCCCTTGCTTGACTTATAACTGCACAGCCTTTTTTTAACTACTTTCTATCTTGTTCTTGTAGTCGTAATAGGATACTGTATCGTCATATTTGAAAAAAGGTCTCTATATCTATCTACTGTATCTCTCTACCTTTCTCAATATAGCCATCTATCTCCTTTTCATATATTTCTATTAGTCAGTCACTTTCTTACTTTTTCTCTTTTTCCACTTGATTTTTTTGTATGAAAATCTTATTGTAAACTAGCAGGAATTATACTTTAATAATTTCAACGGGAAAATACTACTTAAACTGTTTATTTTTTAAAGATCATATTAAAATAAGCACTTCCATCTATATTCTAACATTCTAACAGAGAGTGGGTGAGAGAAAGTGAAAAATTTTAAGTGACACACACACACACACATACAGAGAGAGAGAGAGAGAGAGAGAGAGAGAGGAGAGAGAGGAGAGAGAGAGAGAGTGCGTGCGAGCGTGCGAGGGAGAGGTAGGGAGGTTTGGAAAACAAATTATACATATATATATATATATATATATATATATATATATATATATATATATATATATATATATATATATAATTTCTTTCTTCTTAGTATTGCGGTCAAATTCATAAATTGGATTATCATTAACTTTTTCCTTATATAAGCATACTCAGGGTTTTTTCTACATCAGTTGAATGTGAAATGACAAAGGGAGTAAAGCACTGATGAAAATGAGGTAGTGACACAGTAATGGAAACCTTGATTGACATCTTGACCTATATTTTAACATCATTCTTGTCAGCTTTGGATTGTGACAATTTGTATATCAGCTTGTTTGTATCAAATATATTTAGACAGATACACGTATCAGTTAATTATTCAGATGATGAGGTTACAAATGTTTAGTAAATTCTACCACTAATGTCTTTCTACTAAAATATCAACGCACTGGATGTATGACTTCCCTTTCGAGACTCCCTCATGCTCAGCGTGGAAGCACACATAAGCCCATTCTTTTTAAGTTCTGTGTGTGCAGTAGCTCGGCATTAATCTACTCACCACACTTTCCTTCCCTCGGGTCAGCACTTACGTTAGTTAAGTTTTCTATCTAAAACTCACCGGATCTAGAGGTTTATGAAAACAGAAAGTAAGCTTGTCAAGACTTTGATTTTGCTGTGATGGTAAAAGAGGGACAAATTATATGAATAAGAAATAAACAAAACAAGAGTCAATCACGATTTTTTTTCTCATTTTATTCCGTATCTGCCCATATTGCATGATTGTCATTGTGATTTATAACAGGTTGTTTTAGAATAAACTGTCATATATGAATAATATTGAATAAATGCCCACATAAAACAAAATAAGAAAAACAACTCATGAAAAAATATTATATGCATATAATATATATATATATATATATATATATATATATATATATATATATATATATATATATGTATATATATATATATATATATATATATATATATATATATATATATATATATATATATATATATAATATATATATATATATATATATATATATATATTATATATATATATATACATATATATATATATATATATATATATATATATATATATATATATATATATATATGTATATATATATATATATATATATATATATATATATATATATATATATATATATATATCGTATCTATCTATTATCTATCTATCTATATCTATCTATCTATCTATCTATCTATCTATCTATCTATCTATCTATCTATCTATCTATCTATCTATATATATATATATATATATATATATATATATATATATATATATATATATATATATATATATATATATATTATATATATATATATATATATATATATATATATATATATATATATATATATATATATATATATATATATATATATATATATATATATATATATATATATATATATATATATATATATATATATATATTATATATATATATATATATATATATATATATATATATATATATATATATATATATATATATATATATATATATATATATATATATATATAATATATATATATATATATATATATATATATATATAATATATATATATATATATATATATATATATATATATATATATATATAGAGGATATACTTCTGTAATATAAATCTTGATTTCTCAATTATCATCCATGTCTACAACAAAAATCGCTTCTCTTAAACTACACAATAATTAAAACAATTTTTTTTTCTAGTTTCATTTCTTTCAATCAACCATCTGTCTTCGAAATCATAGTTTAGAAACCTGAGTAGTCGGTGCTAAAGGATTTCATGCCAGTCCTTTTGTAGAGAGGATCCTGAAAAGGGGTGATACGTAGTTAATATAAAATAGTTAATATGTAATATGCAAAGTTACAGTTATTTTCTCTTCTTGGTTTTCTTACTCTGAAAAAAAAAACATATATTTTTGTATTTTGGCTTACAAATGAGTGAATACATTCTTTGCGATCTATGACTTATAATTCGTATACAAAGAAATTCAAAACGTATAGATCCCGAAAAGTGGGAAGTCATCAGCAAAAAGTTTGATATAAAATAGGTACAACTATGTAACTGATATGTCGTAATAATCTTGTTAATAACGTATTTTTTTGTTATAATTGATTTTCTTTTCTTGTACTTATAATTGCTATTTTATTTAATTAAATCATCAATATTGTTATAATAAAAAAGAGAGGTGTAAGAGAGAGGGAGGACGGGAGTTTCATGAGAGGATGGGAAGGAGAGGAGAGATGAGGCGGGGTGAGGGGGGAAGAGAGGCGCAATTGAAGGGGTGGGGGAGAAGGGAAATAGACATGGTCTGACAAAAACCGTATTAATGAACCAAACTGCTTCTGTGATGAGAATCTTGAAAGGGGGATACAGAGGAAAGGGGAAATCTGAGAGGAAGAGAGCACTGAGATAGAAAGAGGAGGGGGAGAGCATAGGCAGAGAAAGATAAAAAATCATGATTTGTAAATGCCACAAATGATAGTTTTCCGGTCACTTTTCATGAAGTGGATTATGTTTTTTCTTATATAAGCATACTGAGAGTTTTACTGCATCAATTAAATTTGAAATGGCAAAGGGTTTATAGCATTGATGAAACAATAAGATGGTAACACAATAACGGGAACCTCAATTCACACATTGACCCATATTTTACCACTTTAGTCAGCTTATGCTCATATTCTTGAGTTTTCTGTGTTGTTGCAGGCAGACAAGCACTATACATGAATGGAAAAGAGAATTGTGATTCTGCAATTACGGAAGGGAGTGTCATATCATTTTTATTTGATTACGAAATGAAAAGTAAAAAAAAAAAAAAAAAAAAAAGAATTCAATAGAACATTCATATATATTATAAGAAGACCTGCGACCAGCTTGAGTCTAATTCATTGTATGTGATATAAATTACTTTTTTCAAGAAATCAGTCATGATTGATATTTTCAATTATTTTTTCAGCATAATATTGATATCGGTGATATTACCACAAGGTAGATATTCACTATCATGGTTTAAAAGATTAAATAAATGCTACATCTAAGCTAAACTGATATTATCTAAGTATGTGCCTCCACGTGAGTGTATCTTACTTTATAATAGGGTTTTGATACAGGAATGCCATTTCCGTCAAGTTATAAAAAGACTAGTAAAACTAAATGATGATTTGCGAAGAAAATAAGGAACTACAGCACAAAACGAACCTATATCCTCGTATATGTGTAACCTTCCCCACCCTCACACATGCGCACGTGCAGAAAAACGAACAGAGGTACGTTTGGTTGGCAAGAGACAGGTGAGACTATTGGGCGTAGAAACAGAACAATTATTGTCTTCAGAGAAGATACAGTAATCTCGATCCTTCATTATAGTTGACCATTCACACCCTCCACACCTCGACTATAATACAGATATTTTCCGAAAAAAATCTTTCATAATTTCAACATAAAAATACCACTTGAAAAGTTTATGAAAGTATTATTCCTGCTGCAGTTTACAATAAGATATTAATACGACAAGGAAATCTATCATAAAAGATAAACTGCATATTGGAAATATACATATATATAGACAGGCACACATATATATATGCATACATATATATTTATTTATCAGTAAATCCTAAAATTGTCTAGAGTACCTGAATCAACATGATTATATATTTCAACATTTCATATTAATCCGTTAAGTTGAATTTACTCTATAATTCATGTCAGCAGAAAGTAAAGGATAAAATACATACGATTAAAACGACAAAGAGAAAAATGAAACAAAAAAGGTGACCTACGTGTGATTCCACACTTGGCATGGAACAGGATCGAACGTGGGCCCGTAAATTACTAGACAGCACGTTAACCGTTCCTCCACCTCGACGATCTCTACTCAAAGAAAAAAGCGGCGTATTTAACCAAGCATTTGTTGCATCACCACATGCATCACCGCTTATTTAACCTAACTTATAAGAGTTTATCTGTTAGTTACATTTTGACACAGAAATGCCAATTCTATGGTGCTACACTTGATATTGTCATCATGGAAATAAGATGTATTGCAGTTTAACATATTTTTGCAATCAATTACTTATATTACAATCAATTACAAATATTAATAATGTAAATATTTGTTCCATTGCATATATATATATATATATATATATATATATATATATATATATATATATATATATATATATATATATATATATACATATATATATATATATATACATATATATATATATATATATATATATATATACTATATATATATATATATATATATATATATATATATATATATATATATATATATATATATATATATATATATATATATATATATATATATATAATATATATATATATATATATATATATATATATATATATATATATATATATATATATATATATATATATATATATATATATATATATATATATATATATATATATATATATATATATATATATATATATATATATATATATATATATATATATATATATATATATATATATATATATATATATATATATATATATGATATATATATATATATATATATATATATATATATATATATATATATATATATATATATATAGTATATATATATATACATATATATACATACATACATACATATATATATATATATATATATATATATATATATATATAATATATATATATGCTATCAGTAAATTCTTTAAATATTTTGTTGCTTGTATATTACATATTTTGTTCGATAAACAGTGCCTGGCTCCTTGTAGATTATTCACTCGCGCTGTTTTACTTACTCATGTTGAATAAGTATCATCATAGAAAGTGGGTAGAATTTAAAGGAAAATGGAGAAGCCCTGTACTGAGAACCTTCGATGGTATTTTTACATATATTAAACTCCACTGATTTAGTTTCCATTTCGTAGTCATAGGTATAGTAGTGAGATTTTAAATTTTAGGTTTAGTATCTCCAGTCTGTGAAAATCTGACTATAAAAGAGGAAAGACCAGACATTTTTATCAAGAAATTTCTTTCGTCGAAGATAAGCGTGAGGAAGATATTGTTTAGTAGATAGATACTGGGAGAGGAAAACACAAGTCCATTCACTTCGAAGGTGTTATACTTACTGAGCCATTTTGAATGTAATAAAATCCGACAAAGGAAATGATAAAGCTCTAAGTGTCTTTCTTGCCGTTTTATATATCATTCGTAAGAAAGAATCTTTCTCAGTTCGTATGTCTGATCACTATCTGATTCTCTCTTTCGAAATACTTCTATAACTATCTCCCGTCTCTCTCTTTCTTTCATTTTCCTTGTCTTTTTATTCATCAGCTTAGTAATATTATCATCCCTTTACGCTACAACTTTCATATGACTGTCAGTGTATAAAACATTAAGTGAAGAATATCTAGTGTACAGTACTGTGCATGGCATGATTTCTAATAAAGACATCGAGAGGCAAGTATTTTTTCCCTTCGCCTTGGTACCACAATGTTTGTTAGTCATGCGTCTGTCTACTCACATATTTACTCATTCATTCATCGATCTTCATCTATCTTCCCGTTTTCGTTGTCTCTCACTATTGAAAAAATAGCGCGAAAATTACAACCAAAAGGTACTCAGTATAGTATTCCGAGAATAGATAAATAGATAATGCACTGATATATTGTTGATCGAAAGGCCATAGATCAGTTAAAGGTTGTCATTACGATCAGTGGTGGAGAAAATAGACAACGTCACTACTTTCATGCTTGCTCACCATTGTTTTACTTCGTTTGTCATCCCACATTACACTGATGCAGCAAAGCCTAAAGTTTCCTTATATAAGAAAAAATATGATAATCCTCTATGATTCTCATCAGAAAACCAACCATTACGCAGTTTACAAATCACGGACTTTTTCAGATGAGGATCTTTAAAGGGGGGGGGGGGCAGAGGAGTAAATATACAACTGCTGACATTATTATTTTAGATTTTAGAGCGATCTTCTTTTCGGGGTTTTCTTACGCTTAAATTTCTTGAGATTTATAATTCAAAAATCATAGCTTGTAGATCCTAAAAACTGGAAGTCATCAGGAACACGTTATATATATATTGTTTAATTTTCTGAGTTTAACCTACGGTCTCTCCTTAGTATTTTTCTCCTCTCTTTTGCTAATAAATATTATTATACTTTGTAGACATAGATATTTGTTTAGCTTTTATCTATAATTCATGATTTTTGTTTGGATCCGCCATTGGAGAATGACCTCAGCACTTAATTTTTCTTGTCTACTGTCCATATGTTTACTCTAATTTTCATTGTCGTTTTACTTTATCAAAGTGTCCCTTTTTTGCATTATACAGAAATCACCTAATCAGACGCCAGAGAGGGGGGAACACACACACACACAGCAACAGAGAGAGGGGGTTAAAAGAACATAGAAAGGGGGGGGGGGCATAGAGAGAGGAAGAGAGCATNTTCTATTATGGTTATGAACTTGTGTTTTTTTAATTCTATTTTTTATC
This sequence comes from Penaeus vannamei, assembly GCF_003789085.1. Lineage (NCBI taxonomy): Eukaryota > Metazoa > Arthropoda > Malacostraca > Decapoda > Penaeidae > Penaeus > Penaeus vannamei. The sequence continues at coordinate 705,572 of NW_020871339.1, read as the reverse complement.
ACCAGCAACAAGAGAGAGGGAAGGAGGAAGGGAGAGGAGCAAGAGTGAGAGAAGGAGGCTGAAGTGAGGAGGGAGGGAATGGAAAAAAGCAGGATCTTTGACACAAACTGCGTGTTATTACTGTTTTTATAAATGTCATATTCCCGGCATGTACCCCTCCATTTTTCTCATTCTCTCCCTCTACCCTCTTTATCTAATTTTCTCCCTCTGTCTTCCTATTTTACCTACAGCACCGTGATTTAGTGCGGGTTCAGATATATACAGGAAATGTAACAA
>NW_020871339.1:695296-700296 GCF_003789085.1 Penaeus vannamei | reverse complement strand
AAAGATGAAACAAAAAAGGAGGCCTACGTGTGATTCCACACTTGGTGGAACAAAGCCAGGAGACAGGAGAGTTACTCGTGGAAACAGGACACCGCAGTATCTCTCTCTCTCTATCTCTTCATGCAAACCAGTGGTACAATAGCTTGGCTCTACTCGATTTGCCACACTTTCCTTCCCTTGGGTCAGCAGTTACGTTACATAAGTTTTCTGACAAAAAAGTATTGGAACTAGTAGTGTTTAAGACATTTACCAGAAATTAAACTTTGCAAGTTCAACGCGGAAATTTATAAGAATTACTCCTACCATGGTTACATAGGAATATCTCAAGGTTTTGATTTTATTGTGATGGTAAAATAGGAACAAATCATATGAAAAAATAAAAAGTGAGTCAACCACGAAGTTTCTTCATTTTTTCCCGTATCTGCCCATATCACTTAATTTCCATTATGATTTTTAACAGGCTGTTTTAGAATAAACTGTCACATATATAAATGGATATTGCAGCAGAACCGATAATATTAAATATATTCCCACATAAAACAATATGAGAAAGACAACTCACAGGATATATTTCTGTGCATCTAATAGGTAATCTTGAATTTCTAAAGAAAGAATTGCTCTTTGTCTCTTTCATGTGCACACTGAAAAAAAAAAAAAAATGGTTCTTTCTGACAGATTGATATGCCTGGCTTATAGACCTTAATCTGAAATAGAAATTAGAAAGTGGCCATTACACATTCGTTAAGTTAAAGAGTCAAATTTATTATGGGTTGATGAATATCTGATAGAATTTTTTGCTTATACATTGATTTCTCAATTATCATCCATGGCTGCAACAATAGTCGCTGCTATTATACTATAGGATTAATTATAACACTATTTTCTTCCTAGTTTCATTTCCCGCAATTGTCCATTTTATTTATGAAATCATATGTGAGAAAACTGGAGTCGGTGCTGACAGATAGCTATTGTAACTCGAGGATGTCACGCCACTGCTTTTGTGGAGAGGATCTTGAAAATGGGTGATACGGAGTTAATACACAATAGTTGATATGTAATATGCAAAGTTACAGAGCGATTTTTTCTTCGAGGTTTTCTTAATACATTCTTTGCGAGTTATGACTTGAAATTAGCATGCAATGAAATTCGAAACGTGTAGATCCCGGAAATTGGGAAGTCATCAGCAAAAGTTGCGTACAAAACAAAAAAATGAAAAATATCCTTAACGTGCTGTATCGTAATTATATTCTTGAATGTAATTAATGCAGATTTTCATTGTAACCATTATTTTTTGTTGTACTTTTTGTGCAGTAAGGGAGAGGAGCAAGAGAGAGAGGGCGGGAGGAAGGGAAGGGAGCATGACAGAGAGAGCGAGGGGAAGGGAGAGGAGCAATCGAGAGAGAATGCGGGAGAAAGGGAAAGGAGCATCATAAAGAGAGAGAGAGTGAGGGGAAGGGAGAGGGACAACTGAGAGAGAGGGCGGGAGGAAGGGAAGGGAGCATTGTAAAGGGTTAGTGATGGTTTCACTGAATGCAAATGAGTGATTGGGTGTGTGAGGATTCGGGTGATCGAGCCATTTGCGTGTTCTGTCGATGGGTTCACGAACCCGAAACAGGTGACGTCGGCAACCACGACAGCACGACCTGCCACTTGGCTCCGATCTCTTCACCTATTCACTTCATGTAATTATATTTTGGTATTTTGTTGTATTTTGTGTGTATTGAACTTGACTCTAATTCTACCCTTATAAAAGGGTAAGTGATATATGTATGCATAAGTGATTAAGTGACTTCAACCTGGTTTTCTTTACAGCCTCTATGAAATTATACTCAAATACGACACTGTTTGTCGCACAGCAGAGTGGAAGCCCTTGTTCATGGGCGAATATCCATTCGTGGGCAAGAGGATACCCAAACCGTTTAGTGTGCATTCCTGGATATTTATCAACAGAACTGTATACTCATGAATAAGACTACTTATTCTTGTTCAGGAATTCTTTTTTTTTTTTTTTTTTTCGTGTTGTACGAAATGTGTTTTATTTCTGAATAATACAGTGAACAATCTGTTATATACTTTCTTTTCAAACCTCGATTGACCCATTCCCAAAAAGGATAACAAAAAGAACAAAGGGGTGAATAAAAACTATATGGAAATTAAACCAAACCCCGGACAAGCATCATAAAGAAAGAGAGAGAGGGGAAGGAAGAGGATCAACTGAGAGGGGGGAAGGGAAAGAAACAAGGTCTCTGACACAAACTGCGTATTAACTGTGATTTTATAAATGCATATTCCATCGCTCTGTCACTCTCCATTATTCTCTTTCTCTCTATTTTACCTGCAACACCGATCTAGGCGGGTCTTGATACGTACAGAATTGGGAAAAACGTAAATTTCTTAAATGATAGTTTCGCAGTTATATTCATAAAGTGGATTATCATTAATATTTTCCTTATATAAACATACTCGGGGTTTTACTGCATCAACTGAATATGAAATGACAAAGGAACTAAAACATTATTGAAAAAGTAAAGCAATAACGCAATATTGGATATCTTGATTGATATGTTGGCCTATATTCTAACATAATTCTTGACAGTTTATGCTCATATTACTTGGGTGTCAATGTTGTTGCAGGTAGACTAGCAGTGTGTGTGATTAACAGTTTTTAAATAAACGTACCTGAATTATGCGAAAAGAATTTAAAGAATAAAAAAGGAATGGAAAGGGAGTGAATCATATACCCATCACAAAATAAGTTTTAGAGAGAGGGAGGAATTGGGGGGGGGAGGTAGTTGGAAGATGAAAGATATATATGTAAATTCCTTGTACTTTATTTCTTCACTAAGTTTTGTTTTATTCATCTTGTTTATTTTTATACATCCATTTTATCTAATTCTCTGATACAGGTATGGAGTACATTTCAAGGTAGAAATATATAAGAACAGCAAATCATACCATAATGGAGAAATTCTATGATTTCTCATTTTATATTTCTTTCTCGTCTTCTATTTCACTGCCATATCAAACCCCAGATTTCCTTTTGCAGACACGAACAGGAAAACTACTTTTAAAGAATTTATTTAGTGTTTTCTGTGGATTTTCCTTTTCTACTATTAATTTCTATGCCTGAAGAGTTTTCCTTAATAAAGTACGATAACGTAATTGCTGACAGAACATAAGTATTAGTTTGATCATGTTAATCTACTGCAGTTGTGATGAGACAGAGCAGTAACGTGAAAATACCGAAATTAATGTAAGAGAAAACCTTCGGACGCGGAGGCCTTCGTATTCAGCTTGTCTTGTGTTCAGAGAAGAGACAGGAATCTCGATCCTTCATTATCGTTGACCATTCACACCTTCCACACCTCGACCGTGTTATGAATGTTTTCCTAGAATAAGTGTTTGATCAACAATTTAAGTGGTATTTTCCCATTGAAATGATTAAAGTATCATTCCTACTGCAGTTTACAATAAGATCTTTATACGATGATGAAACAGCAAAAGATAAACTATATTGCATATTGGAAATATATATATAGTTCGATAATTAGACTTAACCACATATATGCATACATATATCCTATGTATATTATGTGTAGCTGCGGAGAAGATAGAGAAGAGACGAGAAGCAGCAAAAAGAAGAGAAGAAGAATTGAAGAGAAGGAGAAGAAGTGAAGGAAGAAAAGAAAAGCAGAAAAGAAGAAGTTAAAAGGAAAGAAGAGAAGGAGAAAGCAAAATCAGCCACGAAAAAGAAAGAAGAAGAAAAGGAAAGCCAAAGGAGAAGTAAGAAAAGGGGGGAGAAAAAAAATAAGCAGGAGGAAGAGAAAGGGAAGAAGAAGAAAGAAAAAAAAGAAGAGAGAAAGAAGAGGCAAGGAAAAGAGAGATGGTAATTCAGCAGAAGGTGAGGAAGAAAGAAAGAAAGAAGAAAGAAGAAGAAGAAGGAAGAAGAAAGAAAGAAGAGAAGAAAAAAGAAGAAAAAGAGAAAGCGAGAAATGTGAAAAAGAAAGCAGGAAAGAGGAATAGCAAGAGAAAGAAGCCAGAAGAAGAAGAGAAGCAGAAGAGAGAACAGAAAGAAAGAAGAGAAGAAGAAGGGAAAGAGAAGTAGAGAGAAAAGAAGAAGGAAGAAGGAAGAAAGAAGAAGAAAAAGAAGAAGGAAGAAGAGAAGAAAAGGAAAGGAAGAGAAAGAAGAGGAAGAAAGTGAAGAAGAAGGATATGGTGAAGGAGAAAGAAGGGTAGAAGAAGAAGAAAGAGGAGGAAGATAGAAAAAAAGAAAGAAGGAAGAAAAGAAGAAGAGGAAAGAAAGAGAAAAAAAGAAAGAAGGAAAGAAGTAGAAAAGAAAAAAGGTATATATATTATAGTCTATATCTAGATAAAAGAAGAAGAAGAGAGAAGAAGTATATATATGAGAAGAGAAGAAGAAGAAGATAGTGATGAAGCAAGAAGAAGAAGAAGAAGATATTAGACGAGAAAAGAAGAGAGAAGCCCAGAAGAAGTTAAGAAGTCTATATCTATTAAGGAAGAAGAAGATATATATGAGAAGAAAAGAAGAAGAAAGCAAGAAGAAGAAAGAAGAGATATAATGTAAGAAGATATATATATATCTATTAAGAAGAAGTAAGAAAAACATTTTTAAAGAGTAGTGATAAAAGGAAAACGCCACAACTTGGACCGTGACATCTCCTCCGTTACCACCCAACCTCCTCCCTCCTCCCTCCCCATGGTGAAAGTAATAACCAGGTTGTAAAGTCGAAAGATGAAAATTGACTGGTGAAACAAAGAGGGAAACCGCTTCGCCGGCCCAAAAGAGGTGTATTAAGAAGAAAGAAGAAAGAAGAAGAAGAGAGAAGAAAGAAGAAAGAGAGGAGGAGAAGAAGAAAAAGAAGAAGAAGAAGAAGAAGAGAGGATGTGAAGGTGGAGGATGAGAAAAAGAAGAAAAGGAGGGAGAGAAGAAGAAGGAAGAAGAAGAAAAGAAGAAGAAGAAAGAAGAGGAAGAGGAAGAA
>NW_020871339.1:693246-694833 GCF_003789085.1 Penaeus vannamei | reverse complement strand
GGGGGAGAGGGAGAAGGGAGGGAGAGGAGGAGGAAAGAGAGGAGGAAAGAGGAGAAAAAGAGAGAAGGAAAAGGGAAGAATAAAGGAGAGTGAAGGGGAGGAAGAGAAAAAGAGGAGAGAGGAGAGAGAGAGCGAGAGAGAGAGAGAGACGAGAGGAGGAGAGGGGAGGGAGAGAGAGGAGGAGAGAGGAGGACGAGAGGAGAGGAAGAGATGAGAGAAGGAAGAGGAGAGAAGAGAGTGAGAGAGGAGGAGAGGAGTAAGGAGGAGAGAGAGGAGAGAGAGCCTGACGGGAGAGAGAAGAGAGAGAAGAGAGCGGAGGAGAGAGATGAGAGAGAAGAAGAGAGAGATGAGAGAGAGGAGAGAGAAGAAGAGGAGAGAGATGAGAAGGAGAGAGAGACGAGAAAGAGGAGGGGGAGGATGAGAGAAAGAAAAGGGAGAGAGGAGAAGAGAGAGCGAAGAGAGAGGAGGAGAAGAGAGGAGAGGGAGAGAAGAGAGAGGAGAGAGAGATGAGAGGAAGAGACGAGGAGAGAACGAAAGAACGGCTCGGAAGAGATGAGATGAGAAAGAGAGGAGATAGAGAGAGAGGCAGAGAGAGAGAAGAGAGAAGAGAGAGAGAGAGAGAAAGGCACGCGCGTGTGTGTGTATGCAGAACAGGAGAGAAAGAGAGAAAAGACACGATTTCTAAGCAAAGACGAACTGAAACGGCCCCCGTAATAAGCTTCTAGTCAATGGGGAAAAGAGAGGAGAAGTGAGGAGAGAATATTCGGCGCGGGAGGAAGGGGAGAAGGAAGGGAGAGGGCGGGGCGAAGGAAGGAGGGGAAGGGGAGAGGGAGGAAGGGAGAGGAAGGGAGAGAGGGGGGGCGAAGGAAGGAGGGGGAAGGGAGAGGGAGGGAAGGGGAGAAGGAAGGGGAGAGGCGGGCGAAGGCAAGGAGGCGGAGGGAGAGGGAAGGGGAAAGGAAGGAGGGGAGGGGGAAGGAAGGAGGGAGGGGGAAAGGGAAGGAGGCAGGGAGGGGAAAGGAAGGAGGAGGGAAGGGGGAAAGACAAAGAGGAAGTAGGGGGAGACACAAGGAAGGCGATAAAGTGGGCAAGAGAGTGGGACGAAGAGGAAGAGAAGAGAGGGAGGGAAAGGGGAGGGGCGGGTGGTAGACAGAAAGGAAGAAGAAAGGTCGGGCGCGAAAGAGGGGAGGAGGAAAAGAAGAAAGGTGGAAGCGAGAAAGAGGGGAGGAGGAAGAAGAAAAGAAAAGGAGAAGGGAGAGCAGGAAGGGGGAAGAGAGAAAGGGAGATAGAGAGAAGGGAGAAAGAGAAGGGATGAAACGAAAGAATGGGGGAACGGGAAGAAACGCGAGCAGAGGTGAGGGGAGAGGGAGATGGGAGCGAGAGAGGGGGAGTGAAGAGAGAGAGGAGAGCAGGGGGAGAGAAGAGAGAGAGGAGAGGGAGGAGAGAGAGGAGGACGGAGAGAGGGAGGAGAAGAGAGGAGAGGAGAGAGGGGGAGGAGAAGAGAGGAGAGGAGAGAGGGAGAGGAGAGAGGAGGAGGAGAGAGAGAGGGGGGGAGAAGAAGAGAGGAAAGGGAGGAGAAGAAGAGGAGAC